>CM021758.1:4294509-4309584 GCA_011075105.1 Heteronetta atricapilla
AAGGGGCCGTGGAAGAGCCGCGGGGGGGCGGCACGGGGGGGCCGGGACGGACAAAGAGCGCACGGCTCGGGTGGGCGGAGGGGCGGGGGGGGACAGAGCGGGGGGCTCCCAGCGAGGGGCTGGGACGGACGGACGGGGGGCTGGGGTGGGTGGGTGGGTGGAGGGATGGGACAGGCAGATGGAGAGGCCGGAACAGACGGACAGAGGGGTTGGGGCAGTTGATGAAGGGGCTGAGGTGGATGGACAGACCGCAGGCTTACAGGCAGAGGGGCTGCGGGGGGCAGCAGGGCTGGCCGGGCCGATAAGGGCGGCCTCAGGCAGGGCTGGAGTGCTCCAGGGGGAGCGGTGCCCCCACGCCCCTCGCTGCACCGCCCGGGGTCCCTGGCAATGCTGCCTCCTGCCACCCACCCTCCGCTGCCACCACGAAGTTTGTCACTGTGCAGAGGTGCTGCGGGACGGGACAGGACAGGGATGGGACTTTGATGCCCCTGTGATGCTGTGGCAGGGGCTCCCCGCACCACCTGGCCCCCAGCTCGTGCTCCCAAGGGTGGCCGGGAGCTGCCACCACCTGCCCTGCTCCCAGGGACAGGTTGGGAGCAAGATGGGATGGGGACCGTGCTCAACATCCTCAGGGGCCAGCGATGAGCCCCAGGCAGCCCTGACTCTGAGCAGGCTGGGGACCTCCAGCTGGGGACCTCTGCTGGGGGCCACGATGGGGACAGGTGCTTGGATGGGGCTGCCGCCGATTGTGTCCCTGCTCCCCATGGCCATCCCCTTCCCGGACAGCCCGTGGAAGTCCCCGCTCCAGGCTCCCCCGGCAGCGGGTCGCTTTGATGGCTGTGGGTCCAGGGAGGGACTCTGGAGCCCTGCCAGGTCCCCATCCCCATGACGTGGCCGATGCATTTCCCGTCTCGGCCGATGTCCTTGAGCTGATCTGCCCAGAGAGCAGCGGCCCGGCGGCAGCTGCTGAGGGGTCACGTCCAGCCCTAGCAGGGATGGTTGTGCCCAACCGTGTCCCGTGGGACCACCTGCTGGGGACATCGGGCTGGGGACATTGCACGGGAGGCTGGGGCCATCCCTGGAGAGGTCCAGCAAGCAGAGAGGGACAGGACACACACGGACAAAGGCAAACACCCGGAGCAGGGACCCTGCAGCTCCCAGTACCGCACCCAGCGGGGCAGAGCCCAGGGGCTGCAGTGCTCCCCCTCGCCCTTGCCTCCCACCCCCCAGTGCCTGGCACGATCCCGTCCCGGAGCCCTGCTGCTGCGGCACCTTCATCCCAGGGACACGCTCCCACCTGCCAGGCCCTGCTTCAGGAGCTCACTGCCAGCGTGCCCGCAGGATGCCCGCTGTCCTGCCGCTCCCATTCCCAAGGTGCCCAGCACCCATGGAAGCAGTGAGCTGGGGCAGGACCCAGGCAGCAGCGGGACCCCTCTGTCCCCCCGTCCCCCCCCCCCGCCCCCCGTGCTGTCGGTGACGCCTTTTCCTCACTGCCCTCAGAAGTGGCAAGGGCAGGAAGCGGCAGAGGCCCAGCAAGACGCGGCACATCCCTGGCGAAACGCCGGCCCATGGGTTCACACGGCGCCAGAAACCCCATTAGTGCCCGCGCCAGGGCTGCCAGCGCAGCCTGCAGCAGCCCATTTAGGAGCCAGCTCCTCTCCTCCGGGATTTTGTCCCAGGCTCTCCCCGCTGGGGCTCCTGCTGGCTCCAGCACCCCCAAAGCAGGGCTGCGGCGCGGTCTCAGGGTGTCTCCTCCACAGGCGCTGCCATCCCCATTGTGCCTCCTCGTGCAACAGCCACCCCGGATGGGGGAGATGGCAAGTGAGGAGCCTCTGCCCCACTCGTGAATCCCTTCCCATAAGTGCCTCTGCTTTGCTCTGCAGAGCAGCCGGGGCTGGTGGGGTTCGGCTCGGTGACAGCCCAGCTAGCGCTAAATGGGCGCTCTTTAATATTTGATTCCCTCTAAGTGCTGCCCGGCCCCGTGCAGGGTGGCACCGGCTGCTCGGCCCTGGCATTGCTGCCGCCCCGTGGTGGAGGCTGCCACAGGATGGGGTCGGCTCCTGCCACTATTGGGGTTGTGGCCTGCCACAGCGTGTGGTGGACTCGCATCCTTCCACTTCGGGTGGGTTCGGATCCTGCTGTGCTGGGGCTGCGGGTGCCCTGCAGAGCCGCTCGGCAGCCAGGCACATCCCATGGCCACAAGACCTCAGGACAACGTTACCCTGCAGGCCCCGGGGGCCCTGCAGCCCCCACACACACCACAGCACACCACCAGCCCGGCTTTGTGCCCGGTGGGGCCAGTGCCCACCCAGCCCCTATTCTGCCAAGCGATTGAATTCCTCCTGCTGCGGCCCCGCTGCCAGGGCTGGGTTGTCTCGTTAGTGGGAGGGACAGCAGCGGGGACATGGCCAAGTGCTCCCTCCGAGCCCTCCCTGCAGGCAGCGATGGGGAAACTGAGGCACGGCTCAGGCCTGAGCTGCTGGGCACTGGCAGTGGGGCCAGAGCAGGTGGCTTGCCACAGCACCCAGCAGCACCGTGGGGCCAGGATGAATTCACCAGGGCCAGGACTGCGGGACATGGTGCCATCCCACCGGGGCCTGACATCAGTCCCAAGGGGACCAACACCTTTGGGGCTACTGCTGCGGTCCCTCAGGGACAGGAGCAAACAAACAGTGGCAAGTTTTCACTCATGTCTCATGGAAAAAGCTGGGGCTGTCCTCACCATTTGGCAGTGAGTCACCGCCAGGCTCTGCCAGCAGCCCCACATGGGGATGGGGACGGGGTCAGGGATGGGGACAGGGCCACGACACCGCCACCAGCCCAGCGTCCTCCCCAGGGGATGGCAGCGGAGCCGGCAGTGGTGCTGCCATGCCATGCCGATGTCACTCGGCCCCACTGCCCGTCCCACTGCCGTGTGTTGCAATCCCTGGCCCCATCCCAGCCCTGGGATCAGTGCAGCGGCTCCAGGCCCTGCGGCCGGGCCTTGCCTCCGAGGGCCAAGAAGGGGGCGGCGGGTCGAGGCGCCGGGCGGCTGACGTGGAGCCGGGCTCGCCACAGCCCCGCTGCCGGGATGCGCAGGGCAGGCGGGTGCCGGAGCAGCTGCTGCAGCCGTCGCTGGTCGGGGCCAGCTTGAGGTTTGAGTCGGGGATGGGGCAGGTGGCGGTGGCACCGTGCACGAGGGGGTGACGGGACCCCTGCGGCCGTGGGGCCGTTGGTGGTGCTGGCTGCAGTGGAGGCAGCTGCAGCGGCCTCAGCAGTGCCCCAGTCCCGAGGGGTGGCCAGGCAGGGGAAGGTGGTAGCGGGCAGCCTGGGGACGGGGCAGGCGGGTGGCAGGGACATCCCTGTCCTGAGGAATGGGCCCAGTCCCCAAGTCCCTCCGGCTGGGGTCGGATCCAGCCGTGCCTCTGCTTTTCTGGAAGCGGCTCCACCCTGTCCCAGATCATCCCATTGCAAACAGGCTGCGCTAATTAGTGATGGCGAAAGCAGTCCCGGGGCTGCCCGGCTGCCAGATGCTCCCCGGACGGAGGCCAGAGCCCAGCAGGCCGGCGGGGCAACGCGCCATCCCCTGTCCCCATGCCACCGCCGGGCCAACAGCTCTGGCTGCCGCAGACAGGACAGGGAACACGAGACCTGGCTGCATCCCCCACACCTGCGTGTGGCTGTGCTGGGGTGCGGGGGGCACTCAGGGTCGTGGGGTGACCCCCCCTGTGGGTGCCACGTGCACCACCCGTCTCCGGGCGTGAATGAGCAAGCGCCATGGGGGCCACAGGCCGCAGGCGCAGGGATTGGGGAAAAGCTTTTAAACTAATCCTGCTCCAGCCCCACAGCGGGCCTGGAGGATGCGGCCGCATCCCTGATCCCGGCTCGGCACGCGGAGCTGGCCCCGTGCCCGGCCCACAGCTGGGATGCAGCAGGGAGAGCGCCCGCCTGGGTGCTGCGGGGCTGGGGACCCCTGGGGACGGACACTGTGACCACCCTCACCCTGGGAGCACCAGAGGATGCACAGAACCCCCCACCTCATGAGTGCCTCAGTTTCCCCACCCCGCTGCAGGAAGGTGAGGATGGGGCAGGGGTTTTGCAAGGTCCCTGGTGATGCTGAGTGCTGGCAGTGCCCCTGCCCGTGGTCAGGATCTGTCCCAGGCACAGACACCCAACCCAGCCACAGCCTCTGGGGGGGGGGGTGTTTGGCTGGACCACCCCAGCATGGGACGGAGCTGTCAGCGAGCCCAGCTGGCAGCAGCACGCGTCTCCAAACAATGAGCACGAGGGGATTAGGGCCTGGTGGCCGCCGGCCCCATGGCTCATGGCCGGGGACTGTTAATCCCAGGCAGCTGTGGGGCTGGGGCCGGGCAGCACCCAGGCCCCCACCACAGCATCCCATGGGGCGCCCCACATCCACAGGCTCTGGGTGGGTGGCAGCGGTCTTGGCCATGGGGGGAACTGTCCCTAAAACTCCCTTTGTCCCCATAGAGCCAAGTGGGATCGGAGCCGGCGCTGGGACCTGGGGTAGGACGTGCTATGGAGCCGAGCTTGGGGAGCGCCTGAAGCCAGCAAAAGGACCAGGATGGGGTGGGGGGACATGGAGCTCCCCAACGTGAGCCTGGCTGCCCAGCCGGACACCTGCTTCGGGGTGATCAACCTCAGCACCAGCCTCAACGAGACACAGAAGAAAGCCATCGCCTCGCCGTGGTTCTCCACCGCCTTCGGCCTCATCGGCCTCTGCTCCAACCTCTTCGCCCTCTACGTCCTGCTCAGCTCCTCCCGCAAGCTCACCAGCCGGTCCCGCTCCTCCTTCCTCGTCTTCCTCTGCGGGCTGGTGGTCACAGACTTCATGGGGCTGCTGGTGACGGCCTCGGTCATCATCCCCTACCACTTCATCAAGTTCAACTGGGCTGAGGTGGACCCCGGTTGCCACCTCTGCAACTTCCTCGGCTTCTCCATGGTCTTCTTCGGGCAGTGCCCGCTGCTGCTGGGGGCCACCATGGCCGGCGAGAGGTTCTTCGGCATCAACCACCCCTTCTCCCGCTCCACCAGCATCTCCAAGCGCCGCGCGTGGTCCATCGTGGGGATGGTGTGGGGCTTCTCCTGCGTGCTGGGGCTGCTGCCGGTGCTGGGGCTGGGCCGCTACACGCTGCAGTACCCCGGCTCCTGGTGCTTCCTCACCCTCCTGCCCGACACCGGCAATGCCGTATTCTGCCTGCTCTTCGCCCTGCTGGGCATCTTCTCCGTACTGCTCTCCTTCATCTTCAACACCGTCAGCGTGGTCACGCTCTGCCGCGTCTACCACGACCGGGAGTCCGTGCAGCGGCGGCGGGACAGCGAGGTGGAGATGATGGTGCAGCTCGTGGGCATCATGATCATCGCCACCATCTGCTGGATGCCGCTCCTGGTGAGGCCCTGGCTCGTGGCGTGGCCCTCTCGGGGGGGGGCAGGTCTCAGTGTCCTCCCCACGCCCAGCCTGGTGCCCCCGTGTCCCTCCTGGTGAGGCCACAGGTTTTGGTGCCCTCCCCCCCCCCTTGTCCCTTGTGGTGTGGCCTTGGGGTCTGTCCCCTTGTGTCCCTCCTGGGGAGGTCTTGGTGCCCCCCCCCATCACCCGCAGCAAGGCCCCAGCTCTCAGTGCACCCCTTCCCAGCCCCCCCGGTGAAGCCCCATGATCTTGGTGACCTCCCCCATGCCCCAAGAGGAGGCCCCAGCCCTTGGTGTCCCCCCCCACGGCCCTTCTGGAGAGGCCCTGGGTCTGGATGTGCCCCCCCCCATCTCTCCACCTGGGGACCTCAGCCTCGGTGAAATCCCACTGCCCTCCCATCCTCGTCCTCACAGGCCGACCGGGTGCCCAAGGCCGTGGGTGCCCAACACGGGACCCCCAGGTTCCACCCCAAACTACGACAGGCACCCATGGGGAGCCCCCACCGCCCCCCGTGGTCAGCTCACGCCTCCCCTCTCCCCCCAGATCTTCATCATCCAGACCATCCTGCAGCAGCTGCCGGCCGGGGAGCGCGCCCGGACGCTGCCCACGGAGACGCAGAAGCTGCTGCTCATCTACATCCGCATGGTCACCTGGAACCAGATCCTGGACCCCTGGGTCTACATCCTGTTCCGCCGCGCCGTGCTGCAGCGCGTGCACCCGGGGCTGCGCGCCCGGCCCTCCCTGCTCTCCCTCTACCCCGTCCTCAACCCCTCGCTGCGCCGCAAGCTCGCCCAGGAGGCCCGGCTGCAGTAGTGGGGGGGGGGACGGACGGGGACGGGGGTGAGCGGGACCCCCACCCCGACCACGGGAGGTGTGCGCACACAGCCAGCGGTGCAGTGGTTTATTAATTAGCCGTCACCACGCGTCCGCCCTCCCTGCCTTGAGGCCGGGGGATGCGGTGCCCGGTGGGGTGTTGGTGGGTGGGAGGCATGGGGGTGCTCCCCCCCCCACACCCCCCTGTGTGACCCCTCCCCAATAAAGCACAGCTTGTGCAGCTCTCCATGCCCGCTGGGGTGGGGGGGGGGTGGGGGGGCACGGCTGCCCCTGCCCCCGCTCCTCCAGGCTGTGCTGGGGGTGCTTGCAAGGGGTGCGGGGGTCCTGGTGGGGGGGGGAGGGGCTGGCACCCAGAGGTGGGGGCTCACACCCATGGGGGGGGGGGTGAGCTCTGCAGCCCCCCAGCCCGGGGCGGGTGCACGGCAGCGTTCACACGGTCGCAGGATGGGGACCCCCCCCAGCGCCACCGCCAGCCTCACACAGGGTGGTGGCACAGGGGGGACACAGAGCGAGGACCTGGTCGGGGGGACACCACTGCCCCCCCCCCGGCTACTCCTGCGCCCCCCCGGTGCTGCAGACAGCCGTCCACACCTCGGCCACAAACTCCGGGGGGAAGGCGAACTCGCCCAGCACTGAGTCGAGGCCGTGGGCGAGTGCGGCGGCGCTGGGGCTCTGCTTCGCCATCTCCACCATGGTGGCGGCTGCGGGGAGAAGAGGGGTGAGCTGGGGGGGGGTGAGAAAAGGGGAGGGGGGGCACGGGGGGCTCACCCAGCTCGGGCTCACCCAGCTCGCTGTCGCGGATGCCCATGTAGCTCTCCAGCAGGTCGTCCACACGGCGGGCGGCTTCTTCCTCCGTGGCGCTGGGCTGCGGGTGGGAGCAGGGGGCACCCAGTGCAGGGGACACCCCACGGGGGGGTACATCCCCCCCCCCAGCCCATCACAGTGCCTGCCGGTGGGTCTGGGGGTTCCTTACCCCCTCCTGCAGCGTGGCCGGGCCCTGCGCCCGCAGCCGCAGCGTCTCCTTCCCGCTGGCCACTCTGCCCTCGGCGGGGCACTTGCTGCTGCTCCGCATCCTCTGCCCGATCATGTCTGCGCCCCAGGGGGGGGGGTGAGGGGCAGGGAGGGTGCCCGGGGGTGGGTGTCCGAGGATGGAAGGGCACGGATGAGCAAGGCCGGGCAGCCAAGGATAACCAAGAGCATCGGTGATGGACGGCCAAGGATGGACACCCAAGGGCGGCCGGCCAAGGCTACCCAAACCCCCCCGGGGACACACAAGAAGGGCCCTGTGGGGTCATCCGTGTGTGCCCAAGGGCACCCATGGGTGCAGGTCAGGGATGCACACGTGTACGGCGTGCTCATGGGTGCCCCGGGCAGGGCATGCAGAGCACTAAGGGTGGTCACAGGGGGCAGCTTGGGGCACACGGGCAGGTGTGGGGTGCGCCCTGAGGTGGGGTGTTCGCAGGGGTGCCCACAGCCCTGGGGGGGGGTGCGTGGGTGTGGGGTGCATGCAGGGGTACACGCATGGGTGCCCAAAGGTGGGGTGGATCCTGAGGGGGGCTGCAGGAGCCCAGCACCCTGCTCAGGGTGCTACAACACAACTGCAGGCGTGTGCACTCCCACGGGACCATGGGGTCAGCACATGGCCCGTGCGCATTGCAGGAGGGGTCTTGATGCCCCTTCCCGGGGGTCCCCAGTCAGAGCAGCCCCCACCCCCGCTCACCAAAGGCCTTTTTGGGCTGCACCAGGCGCAGGGTGAAGGGCTGAGCGCGGGGCAGCTCCCGCAGCATGCGGGCCACCTCGTAGTGCCGGCAGCCCACGATGGTCTGGTCGTTGATGGCCTCGATGCTGTCGCCCACACACACCGCCTGGATGCGGTTGATGATGCTCCCCTCCTTGATCCGCTGGGGGGGGTACACGGTGACACCAAGGGGGGAGACATGGGGAGGACAGACAGACGTGGCCCCCATCCCACGCCTCCTTGCACCGATTTCCTTGAGCGATGGGGTCAGGCAGGGAGCCCCCCAAAATGCACCACGCGGAGGGGGACCCCCGGGGTCCCCAGGGTAGACGCAGAGACCCCCCCCCCAGCCCCCCCCACTTTCACACCTTGATGAAGGCGTAGCCAGCCCCATTGTCCGTGATGGTGAGTCCCAGCGCGTCCTCAGTCTTGGTCACCTCCACCTCCTTCGTCTCCCCCCGGACGTGGGCGAAGATGAAGTCCTCCAGGCCGATCTGCCCCCCCAGCAGCTTCTGCATGTCCACTTTGTGCGTGTTGAGCGTGCAGAAGAGGATCTGCCACCAGCACCCCGTCACCGCAGCTGGGGACACCAGCGGAGCCAGCACCACCCTTGGGTCCTAGCCCCCCCCCACACACACACCCCCCCACTGCCTCACCTCGGTGGGCGAGATGCTGAAGACCTCGGCGATTTTGCCGTAGAGCTCCTTGACGTTGGTGAAGCCCTCGATGCGGCCCGTGGGGCTGCCGTGCGCCAGCTGGGTGCGAAACACCAGGCGCGGGCGGACGTGGGGGGGCCGCGGGGCTGGGGGCGGCTCGGGGGCCCCGGGCTCCTGCCCCACGCCGTTCTCCATGGGGCCGTCGTCCTGGGGCTGCCGGCCGTGCCTGCCCGCCCGCTGCATCCCGCTGCCGCCGCTGCTGAATTATAGATGGGCAGCAGCTCCCGGCCGGGCCGTAAGGTGATCCCCAGGGGCCAGGAACCCGATCTGGTGGCGCGGGTCAGCCCCCGGGATCGGGTGAGCACCGCCGGGTAGGAACAGCTCCGGGGAGCAGCAGCGCGGCTCCATCGCACCTCCCTGGGGTGCGGGATGGGGCAGCAATGATGAGTGCGGGGCCATCGCCCTCGCAGCTGGAGGCCAGCTCAGGGCTGTGACCAACAACACGGGGATAAAGCTGGGCCAGGTGGCTCCTGGCCTTTGAAGCCCACCCCAAGCACAAACACACAGAGCCCGAGGTGGTTTCTCCCACGTTTATTCACTCCCCTCTCCATCCCGAGCCGAGCAGCCACCAGGAGATGGCAACCAGGAGACTCATCTACAGAGCACCCACCTTGCAGGCAAGAGAGGGGTGGTTGGGCCCCTGCCCCGGGTCAAACCCGGGGCCGAATCCACGTAGTGCCAGTAAGAAAATAAGACGCTCTCTAATTACACAATCTGAGATTTCTGACAGGCAGCCCCAGGGTCGTCCGACCCCGGCACAGCGTGGCGAGGACGCGGCTGCCGTCACGGTGGTCCCATGAGGGGTCCCCAGGGCGGGGAGGGCTCCGGCCCCGCTCCCCCTCAGCACAGAAGTTTTGCCTTTGCCAGCGCGTGGGGAAGGGGCTGCCCTGCCTGGCCCCGGAGGCACAGGGGAAGCAGAGGGGGCAGGCAGGGTGCCAGGGGCTGAGGGGCTGAAGGCACCCGAGGGGCAGCAGGGAGGGGAAAAGGGAAGATTAAATAGAACAAGAGACAGGGGAAGGAAACCCGTCACCTCCCCCACGGCAGACTGAGGGTCCCCGGGCTGATTTAGGGGCTGGGATGTGGCACTGAGCCCTGGGGGCTCCCCAAGCACCCCAGGGTGCACGGCTGCCTCTCCTGGCCACGCTCACCAAGTCGGGGACAGGAGCCTTGAGCCAAGCCAAAGATGCAGAGGGGCAGCTCGAAGGAGGGCCTGTCCCTATTGGGGAGGGGTTGGTTGTCAGCCCTTTTGCCTCACGGGCCTGTCACAGTTGCCCCACAGCCCCTGGGTCACCGTGGAAGAGGCTGCTTTCCTCCAGGCCCTCCACCCGCAGGCCGCGGTGCCGCATCTGGCACCGGCCACGCTCAGGGGAGGCCCCGGGGGCTCAGCGAGCCGGGGCTGCAGGTGATGCCCAGAGGCGATGCCACGGGAGCTGGGGAGCTCACGGGAGAGCGGGGGGTGCTCATGTTGGGGCCTCAGCCACGGCACCGCTTGGTCCCCAGAAGCTCAAGGTCCTCGGAGATGTCACAGCCGTGGGGCCGGGGTCACCCCCCACTGATGTGGAGGGGGAAGCAGCCGGACCCCCAGCAGGGACTGTCACTTGCGTGAGCTCCAAGGGACAGGGCCGTGGTCCGGCCGGCCCCGGGCTCCGGCAGGGACTGGTCCTCTTCACAAGTGTTCGCTGCAGCGGGGTGGAAAACGAGGCCAAATGACAGGGGTTTTTTGACTTCTCTTCCCCACAACTGTGTGGAGACGGCCCCGGGCCCCCCCCTGCACCCACGGCGGGCGCCGGCCAGCCCTGCCCCGCTCACCTGGCTATCCGGGACAGGATCTCCTTGATGCGAACCACCAGCTTCTCGTGCTGCAGCGGGTTGCTCTCGATGGCGCTGTGCAGCTTGGCCATGTAGAAGTCCAGAGTGCTCAGCGTCGGGGTTTCCCCGGTGCCTACGGGGCAGCAGCCCGCTGAGTCCCCCCCCCAGCCCCGTACATCGTGCTGGGGACGAGACCCTGAACGAGGTCCCGGCTCCTGCAGCAGTGAGCTCACACCGCTACAAAGCCGGGGACAAAAGGATTGCTCCTGTCCCTAACACCTCCCCAGAGGAAGCTGTGACCGCATCTAGAGACAAGGACAGTTCCCAGATTGTCCCATCCTGCTGCAGAGGAGCTGGCTGGCACGTCTGCACTCTCTGGAGAGCCCCCAAGTGCTCTGCGATCCTCCTCCCCCAGCAGACAAGCAGTTATCACCGCCCCACCGACATCCCTGCTACAGCCCCTGCTGGCTTCGGGCCCCTCCGCGTGGCCACCGTGTCCCGGGACAGCAAGGCTGGTCCCCGGGGCTGCCCCGAGCTCACCAGGGATGGGGAGGGAGGCGAAGCTGGTGGTGAGGGCCTGCCGCACGGACTGGAGCTGCTGCTGCAAGGCCAGGGTCTGCCTCTCCTCCTGCGCCAGCTCCTGCTCCAGCTTCTCCTTGGCGCAGTTCATGCTCTCGGTGTGCTTCTGCAGGATGGCGTTCTGCTCCTCAAACTCCGTGTTCATCTTCCGCAGGCGCCGCAGCTCGGCCTCCGGGGCTGCCGGGGACAAGGGGGGTCAGGGGGGGGGGGGGGGGGAACGGTGACCCCGTCCCCTCGCCCCAAACTCGGCCCCTTCCTCAGCCCCTCACCTTTGTTTTGGTCCAAGAACTCTTCGGTGAAGATGGGCACGTCGAAGGTGGAGAAGGTGTCGCTGCACTCCCCAGCCTGGGGGACAGGAGGGGACGCATGGGGCGGGGCTGAGGGGACGCCGTGCCCCTGGCGGAGGGGACAGCCACGTGCTGCCTGCTGCAGCTCCGGGCACTGCTTCCAGGGGCAGCCCAGAAACCCGTCCCAAGCCTCCCTCAGCCCAAAGGGACCAAACCCAGCAGTGCCACGTCCCTCAGCTTCCCCACACGGCCGCAGAGCTGCCGGCACCTTACCTTGTGCGGGTGCCCGTTGAGCAGGGTGTTCACCGCCACGGAGCCGGCATCCTCTGGGGAGGAGGAAGGGGGTTACCCTCCGCCAGCCGCCCCGGCAGCACTTGGCCAGATCCCGAGCAAAGCGCAGCTGACCCGGGTCTCCCAGCCCACCTTTTTTGATCTTTTTCTCCTGGATCTTCTCCGTGCACATCTTGTAGGCCTCCGACTGCTGGTACTCCCGCAGCTCCTTCATGTACTGCTGCTTCTCCCGCTCCGCTTCATCCAGGTACCGCTACGGTCACAGACGTCCTCAGCCTGGCTCGGCCCCAGCCGCGGGCTCCCCGCGGTGCTGCTGCCCCCTTCCCGCTCCCCGAGGCCCCGGCTCCTGCTCGCCAGCCCGGCAGCACCCAGAGGGGCTCCCCGGTAACCCCTCTGCGGCACCTTCCGCGCCCAGACCTCGACCTCGCAAAGATTTTGGCTTCCGAGCGCACCGAGCCGCGATGGAGCCGTTCCCAGCCCGCGCCAGGCAGCGAGCAGAGGGGGGTCGGGGGCAGGATGTGGGGAGCTGCCAGCCCCAGAAGATGACCCCAGCCCCCCCGGTACCTGCTTCTCCGACAGCTGCAGCTTGCTCCACTCCGCTCCCAGCATCTTGGTGATCTCCGGGAAGGGCAGGTCAGGGTGCTGCGTGCGGATCTGCTCGCGGCGCTCGTTCAGAAAACGAACGTAGCCCGTCACGGGGGCCTTGGGGCCGTTGGGCAGGATCTTCTTCCTCTTCTTGCC
This sequence comes from Heteronetta atricapilla, assembly GCA_011075105.1. Lineage (NCBI taxonomy): Eukaryota > Metazoa > Chordata > Aves > Anseriformes > Anatidae > Heteronetta > Heteronetta atricapilla. The sequence goes on from CM021758.1 coordinate 4,306,912, forward strand.
CTTGGGCCAGCCCCTCTTCTTCACCGGCTGGCGCCCCGAGAAGGGAAAGGGGCGAGCTGGCGGCGATGCCGGCGCAGGACTCGCGCCCCTCGGGGCAAGGTCTGAGCCCTTCCCTGACCACGGTCACCCCGCGGGTCCCAGGGCACGACTCGGCGGGCTGGGGAACAGCCCCAAGCCCCGGGGACGGGGTGGGGAGGGACGCGGGCAGCGGGGGGCTCACCTCCTCCTCGCCGTGCGGCTTCTCGCTGCCGGCCCTCGCCACCTCGCCCTTCTCCTGCTTGATGGCCACCAGGAAGTTCCCATGTTGAGCCTTGCCCGCGGCGTGCCTGCGGACAGGGAGCGCCCATCGGAGAGGGCTCAGGACCTGCTGGATCCGTCACAGCGCCCCTGCAGCGCCGCCGGGACCTGCCAGAACCCACCCGGGCAGAGCGCCCAAACCCAATCCCGGCCCCAGGGCTCAGCAGAGCCCAGCAGCGGGCGGACAGGACACGACCCCGCGCACGCAGAAGCCGCTCCGAGGCCCAACGGCCACCCGAGGCCCCTCGGTGACGTTTTGAGCGGGGCTGGGAGCCGCCAGCACCGCTCCAGGTGGTGGCCAGCAGGAAAGGCGACCGTGAAAACGCTCGGGGACATCCCCACGTGCCACGAGACGGCGTGGTGGCTTGTCCTGAGTGACACACACCAGCTGATCCTCGAGGAGCCGCCACGGGGACAGGTCCTGGTGGCAGCACCCCCCCCCCCCCCCCGTGGGGTCCCAGACGAGGCGGGCAGGGCGCCGGCGGGACGAGCCAGGGCCAAAACCGCTCCTTTGGTTCCTGGCACCGGGCGCACGGAGCCACCTCCGGAGGCAGCCGACACTTCTAACGAGAGGCCGGGAGCCCCGGGGACGCTTCCCAGCTCCAAGCCACATCTTCATGGAGCAGCAGCCGCCCTCAGCAGCCCCGGCACGGACCCAGCCAGGCTGGGAACCACCCCCGCCGTGCCACAGCCTCTCCCCGGGGCTTCCACGGCACCAGCTGTCCCCGGCTCCCCCGCTCCAGCCGGCTCCTTCCCACGGCGGAGCCCCCGTCCCCCCCCACTCCCTTTGATCCTCTCCGACTTTGATCGCCCGATCACAGCGATTCCCGCTGGCGGGGGCCCAGCCCATCACGCACCCAGAGCGCGGCCAGGACTTGCCGGACACGGGGAGACACGCAGGGCGCGAGCGGCGTGGCCAGCACGGCCCGGGCCGTGCTTTCATCCCAGTCACAAGACACGTTTGGAGGGGGGCAAGGCACAAACGCCCCAAGGGAAAGAGCACTCAGCCATATGCTAAAAGCCAGGCAGATCCGGACTCGCTCCACGGCTTACGGCGTCCCTCGGTCGCATCACACGCTCGGTGCGAGCCCAGAGCTTCGCACAGAGCCCTGCACGAGCCAGGGTTCATCTGGCAGGTCACTGCTGTCCCCTTTCTGCGAGTCCTGGGGACACCGGCTCTAAGGCCGGTCCTCCCCGGGACCTAGCGGCTGGCACCAAAGCTACGGGAAGGTGCGAGGACATCTGCAGCCTCCCGGAAAAACAAAACCAGCTGCTGCGGCTCCAGCAGCCCTCGGCCCTTCGTTATCAGCCCTACCAAAGCACTCCCGGTCACACCAGCCCGGTACCGTCCCCGCAGCGTGGCTGGGAATGTGCTGACGCCCCCCACCCGAAGGCGAGCTCTGCCTCCCCCACGCAGCGCCGCGGATTCCTTTCGTGCCTGAGGATGCTTTAAAAAGCAAAGCTATTCCAGGCACCGCTCCTCTCCTTATCTCGGCTCCCCTGGGCATCCACCTCCCTGCGCCGCCTGCCCGGCCTCGAGGCGGCTCCGGGACCCCGCACCCCGGGACCCAGCGGTGGCAGCAGCTGGAACGTCCCCGGGGGGTGGGCACCGTCCCCTGGGGGGTGGGCACCGTCCCCCTGGGGACCGAAGCGGTGTGTCCTGCAGGAGCTAAGACCCAGACGATCCCAATCTCACGGCACGTTATTTTTGGTTTTTCCCACCAGGCCCTACAGGAAAGGTCCCCGAGGCTGGCACGGTGACGCTTGTCACCCCCCCTGCGGTGATCCCCTTCTGTGGGGCTTGTCACCCCCCGGGGTGAGGGGGGGGGGCACTTACAGCATCCCAGCGGGCGCCTGCTTCGCGCTGTGGGCCATGGGCAGCGGGGGACAGCTCAGAGCAGGACTCTGAGGGACAGAACCGGGGGTGTCAGCGGGGCCCCAGGGGCCTCCGAAGCCATGGGCCAAGCCCCCCCCCCCGCACGGACCAAGCTCCCCCTTGCTCAACTCCTTCCCTCCAGGCCCCCATGGCCGTCCCTCCTCAAACCCCCACCCCCCCCCAGCCCCCCCCAGCACCCCTTCTTACAGCTCCAGACCCCCCCAAACGCCTCCAGCCCCCTTCAGCACCCCTAGACCCCCCCCGAACACCCTGGCAACCCCAGCACCGCCCAGCGCCCCTAGACCCCCTCCAGTCCCCCCCAGCACCTCCAGACCCCCCCAAACCACCCTCCAGCACCCCCAGCCTCCCCCAGCACCCCCTGCCCCCCCCCCAGCACCTCCGGGCCCCCCCCAGGCCCTCCCTTCCAGTACCCCCCAACCCCCCAAGAACCCCCCAGCACCCCTAGGCCCCCTCCAGCCCCCCCCCAGCAACTCCAGCCC
>CM021758.1:4309984-4347658 GCA_011075105.1 Heteronetta atricapilla
CCCCCCCCGCCCCCACCTTCCCTGGCGCCGCCGGGCCCCTCGGCCTCCCTTCCTCGCCTGGCCACGCCCCTCTATTATTATGCAAATGACCGCCCGGCTTCCGCTCCGCCGATTCGCTCCCTGCGCCGGGCCCGTGGGCGAGCGGCCCCGCGCCGATTGGCTGGAACCCGGGTACGTCACGGAGGGGAGGCGGGGAAGGGGCGGGGCGAGGCGGGGGCCGTCGTTGCGCGCTCGCGTGCGCCGGGTTCGGCGCGCGCGGCCGGCAGCCCAGCCAATCAGGAACCGGCGTGCGGAAGGGGAAGCGTTGAGGGGAGGGCAGCGCCTTAAAGGGGCAACGGCAGCAGTCAAGAGTGTGGGGACCACCGCATTCGGCCCCACTCGAGTGCCCCTCCAGCGCCCACCCGGCCAAGCAGCGCGGGGGGGACCCCGCGACCCCAGAACGTCCCTAGTGCCCCCAGTTCCCAGCCCAGGGGCATCCCACTGCCCCTAGAACCCCTCCCACACTGCTCCCAGGGGCGTCCCAGTATCCCCAGGACTCCCCCCACTGCTCCCAGTGCTCCCAGTGCAGTCCCAGTGCCCCCAGTTACCCCTCCCCAGTCCTCCCAGTGACCCCAATGTTTCCTTTCGGGGTCCCAATGGCCCTAAGCCGCCCCCTCCAACTACTTCCAGCACCCCAGTGCCTGTTGGAGTTGGGGTTCCCATGCCCCCAATCCTCACCCCTCCCAGTGCCCCCAGTATTCCCCCACTCCGCCCCCAGTGCCCCCCAGCACCCCCCCCCTCGGGACACCCCAGCACCCCCTGCCCTGACCCCGCACCCCGCGGAGCTGCAGAGGAAGGCACAGAGCAGGACCGGTGCCCGCGGTGCCCGCGCTGCGCAGAGCCGGCGGTGCCGGGGGGTCCCCAGCGCTCCCACCCGGGGGGGGGGACCCCTGGCCAGGAGGGGCTCTGTGTGGGGCAGGGCTGCTGGAGCCCCTCCCTGCACACGGGGTGTCCCCAGGGGGTGCGAGGCCTCGGTGTCCGGGGCAAGTGACACCCAGGGTGCAGGACAACACGGGGTGCCCAAGGTGTGGGGTGCCCGGGGTGCGCGGCACTGGGGGAGTGCCAGGCCCACGGCCGAGGGTGCACGGGATGCCCAGTGCCAGGAACCCCAGTGCACACGATGCCCACGGTGACACCCAGCACCCCTGGGTGCCCAAGGTGCCCAAAGCACCCGATGTCCAGGGTGCCCAAACCCCAGGGCGTGCGATGCCCGGGGCTGGGGGACGCGGGCACGGGAGGGGGCAAACGGTTCCCAGCTGCGGGGCTGGGGGCTGGCTGGGGCAACCCCCCCTCAGCTCTTCCCTCCCCGGGGCTGCTCGCCCGTCGGCCTGGATTTTCGCTTCCTCCTGGTCTCCCTGAGTCACCGCCGTGCCCTCACATGACGGGGGGGGGACGGGGCTTGGCGGGTGATGCAAGGCCCCCGCCACCCCGGCCCTCGCAGCCGGAGCTGCCGCAGGAATCACAAGACCTCGCACCGACGCAAATTGTTTATCCGGAGCATCCCGGCCCCGGGGCTCCGTCACCCCTTTGCTGCCAACACACCGCAGCCCCAGCGGGGGTGTCCCGTCCAGGGAAGGGTCCCCAAAAAATGCATGGTGCGGGAGCCCCCAGCCCGGCTCTCTTGGAGGTGCCCAACCTGCTCGGGGTACCCCCGATGTCCGGCAGCCCCCAGCTTCGTCCCCGTCATCTCAGCGTCCCCGCGGGCAGAGCGGGTGGCACTGGGGGGGCTGTGGATGCTCGCCCCCACCCCATGGGCAGAGCTCTGTCCTGCTGCACCTCCGGGATCGGAGCCACCAAGAACCCGCTTGAAGCAGCCTCAAACTCCCCAGCGCCCAGAAATGGTCCCACAGCAGAGGAACCCCCCCAGCAGCGGGCACGCACCCATGGGGAGGGCGCTTCCAGGGGACGGGGCGATGGGGGCCCGGCAGCACCCCGGGGGGATCCCTGGGGACCGATGGGGCTGGGACCCGTGCACGGGGGGGGCACATCTGATACATCCCCGCTGGTGGCTGGCTGCGAGGATGGCACAGCCCCGGGAAAGGGGGGGCTGGTATTAGGGCAGGGGGCTCCCAGGTTTTTTGGGTGCCCGGGGGCACGGCAACAGCACCGGGTGCCGTGGGGCTGGGGCACAAACGGGCTCGCAGAGGGGGCAAAGCGCTGGGGCAGGCCCCCAGCCTCCTCGTGTCCCTTTCTGCCCAACGCAGTGGCGGGGGCATCGCGGACAGCGTGTGTGTCCCCCCCCTCTGTGCCTGGGGACCATCACGGACAGCATGTGTCCCCTCCGTGCACACAGCACCCAGCCTTTTGCTCCAGGGATCCCGCTGGGGATCAGTGTGTCCCCAGTGTGTCCCCAGCATGTCCCCAGTGTGTCCCCAGCATGTCCCCAGTGTGTCCCCAGTGTGTCCCCAGCATGTCCCCAGTGTGTCCCCAGTGTGCCCCCAGCATGTCCCCAGTGTGTTCTCAGAGTGTCCCCAGCATGTCCCCAACAGCCCCCCGGTGTGTCCCCAGCATGGGGGGGGGGGGGGGGTTGCACCAAGGCAGGCCGGGATCCGCAGGAGCTGCACCGCTCCCGGTCCCGACCCCGTAGGGCCCCTGGCTGTGCCTCGGCCAGGCCTGGTGCTGGGGGGGCAGCACCGGGGAGCGGGGACGGCAGGGATGGGGGCGTCGAGGCCTGCGCTGCTCGGGGGCCCGAGCGGGGCCACCACCGCCACCACCGCCACCACCGCCACCTCCGCCGCCACCGCCGCTCCCCCCCGCAGGCCGCGTCCCGCCCCGGCTCCATCCCCGCCCCGCCCCGGCCCGGCGGGCGCTATAAGCGGGCGGCTGAGGCCGGTGCGAGCGGCCCGGCATGGCGGAGCCCCCGCGGAGGAGCTCGCTCGGGGCGGGCGGCTCGGTGGCGGCGGCGCTGCCGCTGCGGGCTCGGCTGAGCTTCGCGGCCGGGCATTTCCTGAACGACCTGTGCGCTTCGCTCTGGTTCACCTACCTGCTGCTCTACCTGCACGCCGTGCTGGGCTACAGCCACCGGCTGGCCGGTGGCCTGCTGCTGGCGGGGCAGGTGGCCGACGGGCTGTGCACGCCGCTGCTCGGCTACGAAGCCGATCGCTCGGCCGGCTGCGGCCGCTACGGCCGGAGGAAATCCTGGCACTTGGCTGGTAAGGGCTGGGATGCTGCGGGACCCCCCCCCGGGGAGCTGAGGGTCTGTGCAAGGGGGCGGCCTTGGAGAGGGGTTGGGGTGCTGGGGGTGCTTCCCTGGGGGGCTCGGTGGGGTTCCCCCAAACGGAGCCGCTGCTCCAGGCAGCTTTGGGGCTCGGGGGGGGCTCTGCTGGAGCCCCGATGCTGCCGAGCGCCCCCAGCCCCAAAGCTGCCTGGAGGGGCTTTTTTGGGGTGCCCCAGATGGGGGGTGTGACATCCCCCTCGTGGCACTGAGGTGGGAACGGGGCACAGCAGGCCTGGGGCAGCCCCACGGGGGTAAAGGGGTGCAGGGGAAGGGGCGGTGTGACGTCCCTGTGCTGCCCGGGTGCCGTCCCCCTGCAGTGGCGTGGGGTGCCCCGTGTCCCACTGCGTGGGGGTGGCACCAAGGCAAAAGGGGTGAGAGGTAAAAAGGAGACCAAAAGGTAAATCTGGGCTTTCCCGTGAGCACGGGGATTTACCTGGGGCTTGCCTGCGAGCGGGGAGTTCCCGGTGCAGCAGCCGTGATGGGTGACCTTGGGGTGCGGGATGCTCTGAGCGCCGGGGCTGCTCCCGGTGCTGGGGACCAGGCTGGGGCTCCCCGGGTCGGGGCACGCGTGGGCTCTGCTCTGGGTGAGGAAAGGCCCCGTGGGGATGAGGTGAGGCAGCACCAGCTCCGTGTGAATTATTAACGGGTGCCCACCTCACATCCTGGGTGAAAAAGGCACTGAAGTGCTTGGGCTGCCCTGCTGCCATCGGGGGCCCTCCTCGGGGACAGCGTGACTTGGAGAAGGGTCCTCGGAGCCGTGACACAGCAGGAGGGGCTGCCAGGGTGTCAGCGGACCCGTGTGGGGAGAGGACGGTTGTGCTGTGGGCGCTGTTATCTTGATGCCAAATTTCTCCCTGCCAACTGCTTCATGCCACCGAACGGCAGCCCGATAAGGCAGCTGGGCTGCCCGGCCGTTGGCTTGGCCTGGCCTCCCTGCCTTGAAGTGAGCCAGAAAGGGGGGTGCAGGGGGGGCAGCTTCACCCCCTGCCGCAGCATCTGTGAGATCTGAGCTGTGAATTTAGGGAAGTGGCCGGAGCTGTGACTCCAGCACGGGCAGCGCTGCATCGGCCGGGTGCACCCAAGGGGAAGTTCTGAATCACGTCTTGCACGGGGGCTGTGCCTGCACCCGGCCAGCTCTGATCCAGCCTGGCCCTGCCTGCCTCAGTGAGAGGGGGGAGGCTGGGGACACGGGGGGGAGGCTGGGGACACGGGCTGAGGCTGGGGACACGGGCTGAGGCTGGGGACACGGGCTGAGGCTGCGTTTCCCTGGCCAAAGCTTGGAGTTGCTCCTGGAAGGTGGGTGCTCCCCCACCGCCTCCCCCCGTCCCGCCGCAGCTCAGCCTCGTCCCGGGCTGGCCCTGCTGGTCCCGCTCCTGGCCCGCTCGGTCACGCTGTGGTGAGGTGCTCCTGCGCGTGGGAGCGGGTGGCCCGTCTGGCAGCAACCCATGCTCAGATCGGAGGAAACGTTGTGAAACCACAGCCTTGCGGGGGGGAGATACCACGAGTTGCTATCGGCTGCATCTCCCCTCCGCGGTGCTGGGCTGGTTGGCGGCGGGGCTGCCGGGGCTGCTGGGGCCGATGCTCTGGAGAAGCTGGCTTGCTGCAGGATGTGCTCCCTGCCCACAGGATTTCGGGACCGGTCCCTGCAGCCGTGGGGTGGGGGCAGCTCCTTGCTTCGCTGCTGAGCGAGTCTGGCCATGCTGCCCCAAATCCCCTGCCTGCGGCGGCGGCGCTGCGCTCGCTCACTTGTAGCCCGGCGTTCCCGTGACTCTGCCCTGGAGGGCTGAGAGATGAGAGCTTGGACCTCTGCCACCTGCACGGGGTGCTGGGGGGCTCCTGGAGCCCTGTGCGGGGCCGTGGTGCCGCCGGTGGGATGGTGGCTGCGCCCTGCTGGCTGCTTTGGTGGCCCTGGGTGCTCCTTGGTGGCCCTGCTGGGGAGGGGATGTGGCACACGGGGCTGCTGCACGGCGGCGGGGCAGCGAGGTGGGGACCAGGCGGTGCAAGCATTGAGCCTGCGAGCTCCTGGCCTTTGGGTCTGGGCTAGGAGCTGAGCTGGGCCCTTGAGGGGCTCCTGTGGTCCCGCTGGGACGAGCAGGGGCCCCCAGGACAGCTCTGGGCTCGAGGCAGAGCCGCATCGCATCGGGATGTGACACTACTGTGACACCCAGGAGCCTGGCTCTGCGAGGACGGCCTGTGCTGGCCCCGGGAGCACGCACTGCCCGTCCCTGGGGGCTGCCAGGAGGACGAGGGCACAGGCGTGACACCAACGGCTTCTGCCCTGTGGGGGTGTCGGGGCGGATGTGGCAGCTGCAGCAACCCGAGGCCCAGGGGCTGCAGCTCCTGCCCCAGCGCTCCCCGGGGACGTGGGCAAGTCCCTTGCAGCCCTTCGGGGACTGCAGAGCCCGACCCTGTGGAGCCCGAGGCTGAGCAGGGGGCAGAGCCTCACCGATCCTCCAGGCTGGGCTGGAGGCACGACCTCTGGTCCGAGTTCTGCACCTTCCCTGGGACAGGGACACCGCGGTGTGCCTGAGCCCCGGCCCTTCGGGGAGCTCCTGGAGCGCTGGAGCCGGCGGTGAGCTGGTGCAGGGCAGCACCCAGCACCCTGCTTGGGTCCTCGCCGGCCCCCAGGCTGGGCTGGGATCACTGCCTGCCCTCGCTGGGCGTGGGGCCAGAGGGCTCTGCTCTGCTCCTGGCAGCCCCTGCGGCTGCGTGCTCCTCGGGCATCCTCCTCAAGTGGAAGTGGCAGGGAGGAGCTGCCCTTGTGGCGGAGGGAAGGGGAAATCTCTCGTCAGGAAAAGGATCTTGCACAGTCCTGCAGAGAGGGGAGCCCGGGGACCTGGCGAAGCGGCTGCGGGTTCCCCTGGGCTGTGGGATGGGGTTCCTGTGGCTTTGTGGGCAGCGGGTGCTGCAGGTTTGGCAGTGCCTGGCGCAGGACAGGACGGAGCAGGGCACGGCGCCCGGGCTCCGGGAGCAGCGAAGCATCTCGGCGGATTTGATCCGTAACCCTGTGGAAGGGGAGGGAGAAGCCAGCCTGTCCCTGCCTGTCCCACGCAGGCATCCCCACGGGGTGCACAGGGGATGCTGCCAGGCTGTGGCGGAGGGAGGACCCGGCTCTGGTGTCACTGAGTCACCCGGGACCTTCCCATCAGGGCAGAAGCGTCTGACGCCGGCGTGGGGACAGATCTGCTCCTGCCCCTGACATGCTGGGGGCTGCTGGGGATGCCCCTGGCTGCCGCTTTGCGTGGCTCGCTGCAGCAGAAGGGACGAGGGGACAGGCGGGCTGGCCGTGCGCCTGCGGGAGCCGCAACCATCCTGGTGCTCAGGGCTCCTTATCGCCCTCAGGCAGGCGGCGGGGCGGCGTGTGGCCTTGGGGCCGGTTATCTGCAGGCCTGGAGGTGGGCAGCGACCGGGGGGAGCTGATCCCCCCTCTGCAGCCCTGGGGCAGGACCCGTCTGTCCCTGGGAAGCAGGAGCCAGCTGTGGCCGTTGGGTCCCAGGGCGCTGGGCTCGCAGCCCCTCACTGCTCCCCTCCCTTCCCCAGGCACCACCTGCGTCCTCGTGTCCTTCCCCTTCATCTTCAGCCCCTGCCTGGGCTGCAAGGAGAACACGCCGCAGTGGGCAGCCTTCATCTACTACCTCCCCTTCATCGTCATCTTCCAGTTTGGCTGGGCGGCCACGCAGATCTCCCACCTGTCCCTCATCCCAGAGCTGGTGACCAGCGACCATGAGAAGGTGGAGCTCACGGCTTTCAGGTGAGCGTGGCCAGCCCCGGCTGTCCTCTGAGCCCAGTCCCTTCGTCCTCTGTGGTGAGGGGTCCCCTGCGTGCCACGGCTCTGCGTGCTGCCCTGCCACAGCCACCTTGGGCACGCTGGAGCCCTGGGGCTGGCAGGACGGGGCTGGGGCCGCGTGGGTGACCTGCAGGACACATCCAGGTGACACCGATCTGGGTTCCTGGTCCTGACCTCTTTGGTGCCGGGGGAAAGGTCCTGCTGCCGAGGATGCTGGTGACACGGCTGTCACCGTGTTGTGGTGGTGTGAGAGAATTCACAGCTATCCACCAGACCCAGCCGGGATTTGTGCTGTGGTGCAGGCAGAGGCAGGGCTGTCTGCCAGCTCCCTTCCCCCCTTGGTACCGGGGTCCCCAAACCCTCTGCCCCAGCCTCAGAGGGTGCAACCGCACAGAGGAGCTGATGCCCACGGGGCACTTTCTCCTCTGGAAGCGGAGGGTGACGCTCACACGGGAGGATTGTGTCCCCAGGTGTCCCCAGGGAGGGGAGGGCTGGGCACTGCCCTGTGCTGGCTGTCCCGGAGGCGGCAGCGTCCCCAGGGCGGTGCGTGTAGCCCCAGGCGCAGAGCCTGCGCTGCTTATCTACCGGGGCCGGGCTGCAGGAAGGGGACTTTATCAGCTGGAGCAGGGCTTCGGGATCTGCCCCGGTGGGAGGAAGTTCCCCTTCCGTCAGGTAACAGGCGCAGCGCCTGGAAGCACGCAGGGAGGCGTCGGGTCACCCAGGGCCAAGGGGCCCCACGCTGGGGTGCTGGGGTGGGATGGACCGGGCAGGGTGGCCCAAGGGGGCTTGGTTTCCTTCTGGTCCTGCCCCCTGCTTGGACTGGGGGTGCTGGGAGGTGCACCAGTAAGGGGAAGGCACGGCCAGGGCTGGCCTGTCCCTGCGTGCTCTTGGAGGTGTCACCTCCACAACGGTGCTGTGGTGCAAAGCTGCCTGTAGCCTGCCCGGTTTGGCCTTGGGTGGAGGTGTCCCTGCTGTGGCTGGAGCTGTGCTCGTCCCTCTGCGTCACCCCGGCGTGCCATCTCCCCCAGGTATGCCTTCACCGTCATGGCCAACATCACGGTGTACGGCCTGGCCTGGCTGCTGCTGAACCTGCAGGTGGACCAGCCGGAGCGCACGGAGCACCTGGGCATCCAGGATGTCCCCGTGTTTCGGGTAGGTGCCACGGCTCGGTCCCTGGGGTCCCTTCTTCCCTGGGTGGGACGCGGCTGTACGGGGAGGTACCGGAGGGAGTGAAGTGGCAGTGCCCCAGCGTCGCCTACTGCACTGGGCAGGGGCTGCATCAACTCTCCCTGGGTTCTGGGACACCCTTTTAGTTCACCTGGGGTGGAGTGGGAGGGTGAGTGGGCAGAGGGTGCCCTGTGCCATGCTCACCCCCCCTCCCTCACCCCCAGAACCTGTCCCTCATCGTGGTGGGGCTGGGGGCCGTCTTCTCCCTCATCTTCCACCTGGGCACCAAAGAGAAGCCGTACCCGCTGGGCTCCCTGCCGCAGCCCGAGAGCACGCCCCTGCTGCAGAAGGAGCCCACCCGGTGCCCGCGCCCGCTGCTGGCCTGGAAGGACTGGCTGCTGGAGCCTGCCTTCTACCAGGTGGGAGCAGGACGGGGGCACGGCCATGCCCCGTCCCCCTCCTCCAGTCGGCGCGGGCTGAGCGCCGCTCTCCCTGTCCCCTCGCAGGTGGCGGTGCTCTACATGGCCACCCGGCTCATTGTCAACCTGTCCCAGACCTACATCGCCATGTACCTGACCAACTCGCTGCTGCTGCCCAAGGTGGGCACGGGGCAGGTTCCTGCCCGCACGGCAGGGTCACCCGGGCAGGGGTCCTGTGCGAGTGGTCTGGAGCTGATCTTCTCCCCGTGCCTGTCGCTCACAGAAATACATCGCTACCATCCCCCTGGTGCTGTACGTCAGCGGCTTCCTGTCCTCCTTCCTCATGAAGCCTGTGAATAAGTGGATAGGTCGAAACGTGAGTCCTGGGGGCTTGGTGAGGCTTCAGTTAGACCCAGGGCGTAACAACCTGCTCCTGAGCTCAGGGGCTGGGCACCAGAGGCAGGTCCTGAACCCACAGCACTTGGCACACCGGAGCCCGGCTGCAGAGCAGGGACCCCTCAGGAATCCTCCTGCTGCGGCGTCGGTCCCACGGGACAGGGCGAGGGGTGGCATGGGCCTGTCCTGCACATCTGAGGGTGCTGAGGTCTGGGGAGGTGACGCTGGCCCAGACTCAGCCTGTCCTGAGCAGCCCTGGCAGGGCTGGGAGAGCCCTGAGGAGCCCAGGACAGGCCGAGGGAGGACTTGGCTGAGCCACCCTGAGCGTGCTGGGGGTGTGGGGTCGGCAGCCCCGGCAGGATGGGGCTGCCCCTGCAGCACATCCCCTTCTGGCCTGCAGCAAATGCCATTTCCCAGAAAAATAATAATAATAAAAAAAATACTTCTGCTCCTGCCAGGGGGTGCAGGGCACGGCTGGGGCTGTCCCCATGCCCTGCAAGGCACCTACAGCTCCTCCGGGCACAGGCTGGTCACTGCGAAGCCCTTGCTGTTTGGGGACAGTGCCCCGAACCCGCTGGGAGCGAGCCAGGGCCGTCCCTGTGAGCCCCAGGCAGCGGCTGGCCCCGATGCCCTGCTGGCGGGGTGTCACCGGGGCCTGGGGCACAGCCAGGAGCTGGGTGCTGAGCTCTGCCTTCTCCCCGTCCCCACGCTGTCCCAGAGCAGCTGACGTACTTCGTGGGCATCCTGGTGATCCTGGCCTTCGCCTCCTGGGTGACCCTGACCAGGACGATGGGAGCGGAGATCTACGGGGCGGCCGCGCTGCTCGGCGCCGGCTCCGCCACCATCCTGGTCACCTCCCTCTCCATGACGGCCGACCTCATCGGCACCAACACGGTACGTGCCCCGGGGGTCCGGGCGGGCAGGAGACGCGTCCCCACGCAGGTGGAGAGCCATGAATCGTGCCCGGGCCGTGCTGTAATGTGGGCTCTGCCCATGAGAGGGCACACGGCTCTCGCTCGCTGCACCGGCCGGGCTGCGTGGCACCGGCCGGGCTGCGTGGCACCGGCCGGGCTGCGTGGCACCGGCTGGCCCCGCGCAGCAGCGGGTGAGCTTTCCTCTCCCCTCGCAGCACAGCGGTGCGTTTGTGTACGGGGCCATGAGCTTCACGGACAAGATGGCCAACGGCCTGGCTGTGATGGTGATTCAGAACCTGCACCCGTGCCCGTAAGTGTCCCTGTGGAGCGTGAGCAACCTAGTGACAGCTCCAGCCAGACCGCCGGGGTCCTGGCAGCAAACAGCCCCTGGGGGCACGCTCTTACACCCCTGCTGATGGGGTGTAAGTTTCCACTGGTGGAAACTAGCTCCGATTCATCCTGAATCCTTCCTCGCCTTCTCCTCTGTCCCTAGCAATGGCTGCATCTCAGACTCCTGAAGGGGCTGGGGATCGTTGTGTCCATGCTGCTGCCCTGGGCTCTACCCCCGTGTCCCGGTCCTGGTGGCGAGGACTCGGGACTGCTGCAGGCAGCAGGAGGGTGGCAGCAGCCCCAGGGTGCTTGGTCCCCGCCACCAAGCTCAGCTGTGTCCCCTCCTTGCAGGACTGAGCTCTGCTGCCCTGCCTGCATCAGCTTCTACCACTGGGTGATGGTGCTGGTCACCGGGGGGATTGCCATGGCTGCCACCGTGTCCCTGTGCTGCATCATGATCTGGCCCATCCGCGTCCGCTTCCGTGAGTGTGACCGCGGAGCTGGGGGCACTGGGAAGGGGCAGGCGTGGGGCTGGGGGCACAGAGAGGCCCGTGGCCGGTGCCAGCCCTGGCTAAAGCAGAAGTGTCTTTCCAGATGGCCCTGGTTGTGGCAGGCTGCGGGGTGACCCTCACGGTAGGCAGGCTCAGCTGCTCGTGCTTCTGCTACTCCTGGCCCCAGAGCTGGGGCTGCGCCCGCTCGCTGTGCCCATGGCGGGCAGGATCCCCCTGCCCAGCCACGCTGACCCTGGCCCCGTGGTTGCCAAGGGGTGGAAGGGGCTGCTGCTCCTGCAGGGACAGGACTGGGGACCGGGTGCCCCCTGCCAGGCCGCTCAGTGTCAGCTGCGTCTCCGTCCTTTGCGTTGTCCAGACTTGTTCTGCTCTGGGTGGGGGGAGAACAGGGAACCCCCCACGAGCGGGGCTCTCGGCAGCGTTGTGCAGGGCCTGAGCTGCCCTGGGACATGCCAGGGCTCCTCGTGCTGGGGGCAGGAGAGCCCACGAGGATGGGGCCAGCATGTGGCGGGTCACCCGGCACTGCGAGGGCTCCTAACCTGTCCCTCTCGTCCCTGCAGATGATGTCTCCCTGCAAGGACTGAACGAAGCCAGGATCCCATACGATGAAACGGAGAGCGCGGAGGAAAGGAGCCCCAGCAGCACGGTCAACTGAGCAGGGCACGCGTCCTCGGCCCTGGCGATGGCCGGGCTCTGCCGGGAGGGACCCCGAGGACGGGGATGGCACCAGGACGGGGGAGCTGGGCTCAGGGGCACTGCCTCGTCTCCCTGTCACCTCGCACAGGACTTGTCACCCCCACGCTCTGCCTGGGGACTCGGTGAAGGATGTCCCTCTGCGTTTGCACAAGTTTAACACTAAAAGGCCTGGGGCTGGGCTGTGGAGCCCGGCCTCTGCACTGTGGGATGGGGGCACCCAGCCCTTGGTTTTAAACCGCTTTTGTAAGGTCAGTGTGTATACATAGCACTTTTTAAAGAAGGAAAAGAAAAAAACACAACCCACCTCTAAACTTTAACAAAAAGTTTAAAAATTAAACTTGAAAAAATTAAACTTGAAACCTAAAAACCTGCTGGGCACGGTGCTGGAGGAGGGAGGGGGGCGCCCACTTGGTGCCCCTGCCACAGAGGGGGGCTTTGAGGGTTATGGGGGCTGTGTGGGGGTCGTCCCTCCCGCTTCCCCTGTGGGGGCCAGGGCTGGGCTCCCTCCCTGCGGCTCCCCAGAGGGGCTGGAAGGGGGCTGCCGGGGACCCCCCCCCTCCCGCCGTGCCCCCGGCCGCCCCGGGGCTGCCCGCAAGATGGCCGCCCTCAACAACGATGGCGGCCGCGTCCCGCTCCCGCGAACAAAATGGTGGCGGTCCAGCGGCGCTGGAGCCCGCTGATTGGTTATCGGGGGCGGGGAGCCCACCCCCCTGGGCAGGGCAGCCAATGGGGGGTCGGCTCGGCTCAGGGGCCGGGCCGGCGGCCGCTGGTGCCAGCGCGGCGGGGAGCGGCCCGCGGGGCTGCCCGGCCGCGGCAAGTCTCGGGACCCGGAATCGGTTCGGTTGGAAGAGGCCTCGGGGCCGTCTGCTCCGACCGGCCCCGTAACACCGTCACCACTGAACCGTGTCCCCAAGCACCTCTCCTCTAACACCCCCACGGACGGTGACTCCTCCACCTCCCTGGGCAACCCGTCCCAACGCCTGACTGCTCTCTGACAGAAATGTCTCCTCCTTTCCCACCCCAACCTCCCCTGGCACAGCTCGAGGCCGTTCCCTCTGCTCCTGTCACAACTCCCTGCAAGAGGCCGGCCCCAGCTCCCCACAGCTTTCAGGCAGTTGCAGAGAGCAACGAGGCCTGCCCCGAGCCTCCTCCGGACCGAGCACCCCCGGCGCCCTCAGCCGCCCCTCACAGGCCTCGTGTCCCAGGCTCCAGCCTCGTAGCCCTGCTCTGGGCACGCTCCAGGGCCTTGATGTCCTGGTAGTGAGGGGCCCAAAACCCAACTGGGTGCGGGTGCCTGGGGCTTTCACAGGGGGCTGGCCCCAGGGACAGGCGCTGACTGTAGGCAGGACCCCATGGGACCCCCGGGGACCTGCAGAGGCCGCTGGGGCCGTAGGGCTGTAGCCGTGTTGTATGGCAACGAGAGCCCCAGGGACCGGGGCTGGGAGCTGCGCCCATGGCCCAGGGCATGGCCGGGGTGTGTGGTGTCCCCGTGCTGTCCCCGTGCTGTCCCCACAGTGCCTCCCACTGCCCCCCACTGCGTGTCCCCTGCCAGCCCACCCAGCTCCCACTGGGACCCAGCCCCAGACACCCAGTGCCATGGGCACACCAGGGCTGTGATTGCAGAGGTCTGGGAGGGCAGCAGCGCCTGCAGAGCGTGCAAGGGGCTGCGTGTGAGCCGGTGTACACGCGTGCAATGTGTGTGTGCGTGTGCATGGCCGGCCTGTGCTGTGTGTACGTGAGCACGGGACTGCACATAGGCATGGCATGTGCAGCCCTGCGTGAGCCTGCAGGTGCTGCGTGTGCCTTGCACACCTGTGCACACCCGTCTGTGCACGTGCACCACGACGACGTGCACGCCCTGCGGGGGCAGTGCCTGGGGTGCTCGGAGCCCTGCAGTAAGGAGTGGTGCGAGCGGGCAGTGGGTGTGCAGGGGGGGTGTGCACATGGGGTGTGGGTGCACAAGTGACGTGGGTGCAACGGGGGTGTGCGTGGGGGTGTGTAAGGACGGGGCGGGTGTGAGTGCGGGGCGTGCACAGGGTGGCTGGCCATGCTCTTGGTGCTGTACCTGGGGGTCCCTGGGGGTACGGGGCTGGGCATTGCAGTGCCCCGGTGCTGTGCTACTGGAGCCCGATGCTGTGCTACTGGACCCTGGTGCTGTGCCACTGGAGCCCGGTGCTGTGCCACCCCCGGGGTTACAACTGCTCCCCGTGGAGCTGCGGGAAAGGCTTTGTCAGCGCAGGGCAGAGAGCAAGGGTGAGCCAGGGCTGGGCGGCCTTGGCACATGCCCCAGTCAGCAGCGGGCATGGGCAAGGGATTTCCCTGCTGTCCTTGGAGCGGCCCGGCCCCTGCCCTTGGCCCTGCGTTTGCAGCTTGTTTTGGGGTGGTGCGGACGCTCCCGGGGCTGCAGAGGGACCGGCAGCCGGTGATCCCCAGCCCCCTTTGTGGGCTGCGTGGCAGCTGTGGGGTGAGGGAGCCCCGTGCCCCTTGCTACCCCCTGGGCTGGTGGGCGCCGCGAGGCGCTCCCGCTGTCGGGGGCAGTTGGTGGCGGTGTCAGTCACCCCCATCAGAGCTGGCACCAGCACGCCCCAGGGACTCTGCATGTAGAGGATCTTTGTCCCGTGGGCACAGCGGGATGGGCACAGCACCAGCATCCTGCATCCCTCGGGCTCCTGCATCCCACCAGCATCCCGCATCCCGCCAGGAGCTGTGGGGGCCCCCATGGCCGTGCCATCGTGGTGGCAGTGCCCGTCCAACCCTTCAGAGCCCCCCCCCCAGGTGGTATTTGCTCCAGCAGCCCCGAGTTGGTATTTGCCCCGACGCCTCCCTGCAAACCTGCTGCGGCCGGTCCCAGCCCCGCCTGCCTGCCCTTCCTCACTGGGAGGAGGAGGAGGAGGAGGAGACGGCGGCTGAGGGCCAGGTCTGGAAGGAGCAAGGAGCGTGCCTGGGAGCCGTGTGAGCGCGGGGCTGCGGCGCAGCGGGACGGGACGGGACGGGAGGGCTCAGCTCTCCCCGCCACCAGGTACCGCCTGGGGTGGGCGGCAGCAGCCCCAGCCCAGGGGTTTTGCTCCGTGCACTTTGATCCAGCACCAGCCCCACGTGTCTGCTCCGGAGCTCGGCCAGCCCCGGAGGGACCCGGGAGCTGTCACCTGCTGCCAGCTCCTGCCTGTGAGCAGGGCGCTGGGGGTACTGCGGCCACCTCGGGGGCCCAGCTGCTGTCCCCAGGAGAGCCGCAGCCAGGAGGAGAGCGCGAGGCCGGGGTGCGGCTCTTCCTGGAGCGGGGCAGCGGGGCCATAACTGCCACCACGCTGGGTGCACCCTGTGGGGCCACGGGGATGGGGACACCAGGGCGTGGGGGCATGCGGGGGCTGGTGGCATCCAGAGATGCTGCGAAGGGGGATTGCAACGCCTGTGATGCCCCCCCGAAATGTCCCGTTGAGACCTAGGAGCTGATCAGAGAGGTGCGGGGACCTGCCCTGCTGCTGGAGACAGGCGGTGTCCCCTGCCCTGCCTGGGGACACCAGGGCACAGCTGGACAAGGGGCACCCCGTGCATCATCAGCTGTGGATAACCGCAGCCAAACCCCCAGCACGGTGCAGCCATGGGGTGGGCTCTGCTCTCCCGGTCCCAGCGGGGACCATTTGCCCCTCACCTGCCCCCTCCCCCTGCAGCGTGCCGCGCTCCTCCATGTTGGGGAAGCAGAGGAAGAGCAGGAAGGCGGTGCTGGGGGAGAAGCAGTGGCAGAGCCTGGAGGAGAGGGGCAGCGCGGGCACCCAGCCAGGGACGCACCCCGCGCTCACCAGGTGGGTGCTGCTCGTGTCTGCCTGTCCTCATGTCCCAGGGACGCGAGGGGCCTTGGCTCACCCTGCCTGCTGCTCCCTGCCAGGTCCAAAACCTACGACCCCTCCTGTAAGGAGACCGAGGAGGCTGAAGTAGCTGGAGGCCGGCACGGGTCCCTGTCCTCCTCGGTGAGTCCGGGGGTGCCGGGTGGAGGAGAGGGGACCCCAGCGCCATGGGCGCCCGTCCTGGTTCGGTGGTCGATGTCATAGTGGGGACCACGGGGTGCCCACTGTGCCAGGGCTCGGCCCCACGTCCCGGCTTCCCCCCGCAGCTGAACAAGCGCAGCTCCAGCTTCCGCAAAGCCTTCGAGGAGATCGCCGGGCGGGAAGCGCTGCTGGCCTGCTTCTCCTGCGCCTGGCAGCGAGAGGTGCCCTACCATGGCCGCCTCTACGTCTCCTCCGGCCACGTCTGCTTCCACGCCAGCCTGCTGCTCAAGGACATCAAGGTGGGGCAGCCGCGGGGGCGCGGGGCAGCTGCGGGGGCGCGGGGCCTGACGCTGCCCCCTCCCCGCAGGCGGTCGTCCCCGTCACGTCCATCTGCGCCCTCAAGAAGACCAACACGGCGCTGCTGGTGCCCAACGCGCTCAGCATCCGCACGGCCGAGGGGGACAAGGTGAGCGCTGGGCGGGCGGGGGGAGGTCGGGGGGACCTGAGGCCGACCCAGGACACGGCCGCCTGTCCCCCTGCCCGCAGTTCCTCTTCGTGTCGCTGCGCCAGCGGGAGGCCACGTTCCAGCTCCTGAAGTCGCTCTGCAAACACCTGCAGGTATGCGCTGCGCCGGGCAGGGGGGGTGGGCTCTGTGCCCCCCGGCGCCCTGCTCCATCTCTCCTTGTCCAGGACAACGGCTGGAGCCCCCTGGCCTCTTCTCTCGACGGCAGCACCGCGCAAATCCTTAAGAAGCCCCTGGTAAGGCTGAGGAAGGGCTGGCAGCGGCTCTGCGGTGGATGGAGGCACGGCCGCAGGGACGGATGCGGTGGTGACACCCGGGAAAGGCTTATTTTTTGGGGGGGGGCAGAGGGGGTCGGGGGGACATTGTGGTGAAAACCCCCAGCCCAGGGCAGCACAGGCGCCCTCCTCCACATCCCCCCCCGCGTGCCCATGTCGTGCCCTGCGACCAGGGCTTGTCCTCCTGCAGACCTCGAGCCAGTCGGACCTGGAGGAGAGCACTGCGGAGCCCGACAGCCTCCTGGAGCCACCGGGTGAGCGGCCGTCCCCACACCCCAACAGGCCCTCGCAGCCCCCCTCGGGCACCCAAGCGGCCTCCCCTGGGACACCGGGGAGCGCAGGGGCCTCTCGGGAAGCCCAGGGCCACCACCCGCACCCCGGGCACTCAACGAACATCTCCTGGTTGGGTGCAGAGGAGGCGAGCCAAGCCAAGGAGGCAGCGGCGACAGCAGAGGACGCGCCGGCTGTAGGCGGAGGTGAGCGGGGCACTCGGCGGAGCCGTGGCCGGACCGGGGACCCGACGCTGCCCAGGCTTGGCCACGGTGCTCCAGGAACGTCCCCGACACCTCCATGTCCTGGCAGGGGATCCCAGCTCAGCGCCCCACACCCCCACTGCTGCACCACTGAACCCCTTCAGCATCATCATCCTCATCTACCTGCTGCTGTGAGTCCTGGGGCAGCCCCCTGCCCCCCCGCACCCCCCCAGCTGCCACCCCCCCGGCTCCGCCCGGTGCCTGACGCTGCCGTGTCCCCAGGATGGTGGCCCTGCTGCTGACCTCGGGGTACATCGGGCTGCGCATCCTGCAGCTGGAGCAGCAGCTAGTGGCCGCAGGGGCTTGGCCAGACCTCGACCTGTTGCACCAGTGAGGGGGGGGCGGCAGCCCCTTCATCCCTGGCACAACAGGAACCCCCCCGCCCTGCCTCCCCCAGGAGGGGCAAGAAGATGCAAGGCCAGCAGGGACCTGGTTGTCACCGGCAGGGTTTGGGGGGCTCTGAGCCCAGGTGCTTTCCAGCCCCCCCCAGGAGCCCCCGCAGGCCGTGGGGCTCCATCTCGCTGCCCCCACCAAACCCCCTTGAGGTCCTGCATGGGCACAGGGGCACTGCCCTGGGGGGCAGAGAGGACCCAGGGGGGTGGTTGGAGTCAGCTCCCCCTCGTGGGACAGCCACACCGAAGGGGTGCCGACACCAGGGGGCCCATTGCAGGGCAGGTGGGGACAAAGGGACCAAACTATTTAATTAATAAAGAGGTGAGGGGGTGGCGCCTGCGCTGCGGGGGCCCCACCTCACCCCACCCCGTGACAAGGTGGCCTTATTCCTTGGTATGGGCACAGGGAGGTTCTCCTAACCCCGGAGGGACGTTTTGGGGTGGGGTTCGGGCAGCATCCAGCGCTGAGCCACAGGCCTGGCCCCGACAGCCCCCTGCTCAGCCCCCCCATCCCCACAAAGAACCAGGAGAGCTGCAGGAGCCGTGCCCTTTACTGGCGGGTGGAGGGCTGGTGCTGGAGGAGGCTCCAGGTGCGGACGTCCCGGGCGGTGCAGGGGGGGGCGGCAGGAGGACAGGAGGGGGACGTACCCCGGGCTGCCCCCCCAGCGCCCTGGGGCTCTGGCTGCGGGTGACAACTGCAGAGGGGAGAGGGGTGAGGAGGGGGCACTGCCAGATGCCCCCCCGGCCGCCCCTCCAGCTCTTACCGTACTCCTTGCCCAGGACCGGTCGCTCCTGCCAGAGGAAGGCTCCCCAGCGGGTGCGGGGTCCGGGGTAGGCAGCGGGGACAATGGGGTCCCACCACGCCACCTCCCGCAGGTGCTGGGCATAAACTGGGGGAGAAGGAAAGCTGGGGCCAGGCAGCAGGACCCCCACCCTGCAGCAGCAGGAGGGTCATCTGCAGCCCCCCTAGGAGCCCACCCCGCAGCAGCAGCAGGGTCATCTGCAGCCCCCCTAGGAGCCCACCCCCATCCTTTCCTTCCCCCTTCATGCTCCTGGGTCACCCCTCAGCTTCTCCCTCCACTGCCACCACCCCCAAGGACCCCCCAGCTCAGCTCCATACCCGGGGGCAGGGGCTCCAGCTCACGAGGGGCGTGGGCGCACTGCCAGCGGCGCCGGGCGATGCCAGGGGTGAGGCTGTACCAGGGGTCCCCTGCCACGTCCCCGCCGCTCAGCCCCGTGGACCAGCTCTGCCCTGCAGCGTCCCAGCCCATGGGGGTGGTCTTCCAGCGCACAGCCTGCCTCAGCACGGGGGCCTGGCGGGGCCCCCGCAGCGTCACATATTGGTCACTGCGGGCAGGAAGGGAAGGGGGCATCAGGGCTTTGTGCCCCCCCTGCATCGCCCCCCAGGGCCCAGCCACGGGGGTCCCACAGAGGTGAGGGCCTCACCTGTACAGGGGCAGGGGGAAGTCGGTCTCGAGGGTGCTCTGTGGCACCCAGGGCCTGTGCGCCCCCAGCTCCATGCCTGGCGCCGGGTGAGCCCGTGCTGGAATCAGCGCCAAGCAACGGCCCCCACGCAACACAAGGGCCAGCTGGGGTGGGGCAGCGGGGCCAAGGCACCTTCACGCCCTTCGTGCCCTGCAGGGGAAGGGCCGGGGCTGCTCCTTCCCGCTCCGCCGGCCCCAGGAGAGCAAAGGGGAGCGGGCGGGAGCCGGGCAGCAGCCACAGCTCAGAGCCCTGCCCTGGGCAGCCGGTGCCTGCCTCTGCTGCGGGGGCCCTGGAGCCTTGGCAGGCTGGGGGGCACTGGCACAGCTCCCGCCCCGCTGTGAAAAACCAACTGGAGCCACAGAGATGTAAATTCACGACGTGTTTAATGCCAGTTAGAACGCTTTACATGGAAAAGTTACAACGCTCTATATTTTTTCCACCATGTGATGCTTTATATAGAACAACGCCACAAGGTCGCAGACTCGGGGAAGACCCCTGGGCTCAGCCCGCACAGCTCAGCACTTGCGGATCACACACGCACACACCACACAAGCGCACGGAGGCTCTGCCCTCTTGCCCACACGCCGCAGCTGCCCCCAGCCAGCCGCCGGTGTCACGCACACACCCACGAGCACCCCCCCCGTGCCGTGAGGTACCCGCGGGGAGCGGGGCTCCGGCTGCAGCCCCGACTGGCAGAGCACAGCAGGCAGAGCAAGAGGGGCAGTTTGTGAGCAGAGGGGCACGGCTGGAGGCAGGAGCACAGGCAGAAATGAGCAGCAGCCGCAGCCCAAGGGCTGTGTGTGCTGAGCTCGCTGCCCCCTCCCCAGGAGGGAACACCGACACCACGCAGCGACCACCAGCAGCAGTGCAAGAAGCCCCAGAAAGCCCCCAGGGGCGGCCACAGCCCCACGCTCACCCGGTGCCACCCCCGGGCACCTTCTGCTACAGAACGGGCATGAACCAGTGAAACCCCCCCCCCAGCTCCGACACCTCTCCGATGCCCCCGCCCCATCGCTGATTTCCTCCCGGAGGAGAAAGCAGCGTCCGAGGGTCTGCGTGTGCGGAGCTACAGGAGGCATCCGCAGCCCAAAGCGCCCAGCAGCGGCCACCCTCCTCCTGCCCCGGGTGCAAACAGCCCCGTCCCCAGGTGCAGCTGAACCTGCAGGGTGACAACCCACAGACACCCGTGACAATCACATCCTGTTGCAGGTGGCCCCCGAGCCACTTGCCACCTTAGTGACCCGACTTAATTAACGGCTCCTCGGTGCTTCGCAGTGCTCCCTCCACACCGTGACATTGAACAGCGCCAGTGACCGTACACCAAGCAGCAGGAGAGGCAGCAGGAGGCCAGCAGACAAGTTTTAAAGCCAAGCCCCACGCTCCTGCTGCCAGAACCACGATGTTGTGCTGAGACTGGGTTCCAGAAATTACCCAAGTTACATTTTGGGGGCAGGCGAGGCTGTGGGATGCCGCTGTCGCTTTGGGCTTCGGAGGTTCGGTGCCGGTGGGAGCAGCGAGCCCCCGGCACACGCGCCCCTGGGTACCTGCGATGTGCAGAGGTAGCGTGAGCCGTGGGTGAGCCTGAGCCAGGCGCCGGCACGATGGCACACGTGGTGAAGGCTGCAGCGAGCAGAGCTGCACCTCACTGCTGTACCGGCCTCCCTGCGCCTCGTCCGCTCACCCCAAGGATACCGGTGGCACCGGGGAGGGGCAGGCGTTCTCCTACCACTGCCCCTACAGTCTGGAGTCAGGAAAATAAAAAAAAAGCACTGCCTATACACTACAGAGAACAGGTCAAGGTCTATATACACAGCCGGGAAAATCCGAGTGAGAACAGGAAACAGCACGCACATCCCAGTGCACGAGAGAGGGCACAAGGCAGGCAGGAGCCAGGTGCACAGCAGGAAGCATTGGCACATGTACAAGGTAAGACAGGAACAGGCTGCTGCAAGCGTAACAGCTTCTCCTTAAATTAAAAGCAACACATACACACAAGTGCTTTGCATCACATCCCACGGCACTCATCACACAGGCCCCAAACACACAAGCAGGCGCTCTTCCCGTACAACTTAAAAAACAAAAAAACAACAGGTCCCTGGCATTGACTTGGAGATAATAAAAAAAAAAAAAAGCAATGCTTCTTCCTTGCCTTAGAAAAAGAACCCCCTCGCCCAGACGCGGTGTTTCCCCCCTTCCAGCCAGAAGAGGCCATGCTCTCTCTGAAAAAGATCCACGGGAGTTGTTTTTGTTTCTCAAGCACATCTCAACTGCTTTTGTCCTCAAGAAGACTCCAGAGCAACCGGCCGCCGCCAAGGGCGCTGCGGGTAGCTCCACATGCGGGTTGTTTCTGTTTTTCGAGCTGTTGTTTCTCCTCTCTGTTAACTAAAAGAATCAGCCTAAAACATGCGATAGCCATTTGAAACTTCTTTGAACGCATTCCTCCGAGGTGGAGCCTCTTTAAAGCCTCCTCTAAAGTTTAAAGCCCCAAGATGCATGGCTGAAGGCAGCTGGTAAGCACGCCAAAATTAAGCTGTCTTACAAGAACGGCAAGTACCGCGGTACCTGCTGTATCTGGAAAAAATAAGCACTTCTCCAGTTTTTCACGTAACGGGGATCCCAGGCTCTAAACAATGCCCTTAGATATCAGAGAGGCCAATGCCCCGCCCAGAGCCGAGTCCCCACGCACCAGTTGCATTGAACAAGCCTGGCTGGCTCCTACCTCCAGGTGTCCATCCTAGGTCAGAGGGACCCGCAGCAGCACGTGAAGCCCCTCCCCACAGAGGCGAGGATGCTCTCATCTCTCCTAAGAGCAGACAACACAGCAGTTGGGATGGCCTTGGTCCGGTCGCAGTGGTCCATGTAAACAGGTTTGCTCCAGTACACAAAGGGAGGGTTGGAGGGTGCTGGTTCAACGTTTCTCTTGTACCTGTTCCCCTTTACAAAGGACGAATCCACAAACCTTTTTGGCAGTTCCCTCCCCTCCCCAACCCCATCCCAAATACTGCCCAGCGTGGTTCACAAGCACATATTTAATTAGCATCGGTTGGGTCCATCCTCCAGTCCCACTGGCACTCCCTTCCCGTCTGGCTGATCGTTTGGGGTTCCATGCACACCAAGGTAGTGGTTTTATCCTGGTACGGCAGGCTGGAGTCTCTTGGATTGCAGCACGTGGGGTTTACCGTATCCTGGTGAAGAGGTTGAGAACGGATACAGACTCCTAAAAAGAAGAGGCAAAGCAGGTACTGAACAGCTTTGCTGCAGTGTTATTGCACGGGATTTATTCAAAAACACCGGTGAGGTATCTCCAGCTCGGGGCACTGATCTGGGCTAAGCACTCAAAGTCCAAAGCCATAAATATTCCCATGTTGTTTTTTTCCTCCAGTTGATAACGAGGCGTGTGGCAGGCAAGCATGCCGTTCCCACAGCTCTGTGGGAAGCTGCACCTAGAGCCAGGGTGCACCCAGCCGCCTGCAACGCCCGCTCCCCACAGCTCATTCCTTAAGCTCTCACTGCCATCCTCCACTGCCTCCGCGAGACACCCAGCAAAGCTCCCCGAGCATCTGGCACAGCCCGCTTTCGGTGATGGCACGTTGTTAGTGGCAGCACCACGATCCCGTTCCCACCCCAGCCACCGCTTAAAGCGCTTACGCAAAGAGCTAGAGGACAATCGAGTCTGAGGGCACGGCCACTTGATAGCAGCACATAAGCAGGGAACACGGGCTGGAGGTGAGCTCCCGGCAGTGCTGCTGTGTTCAGCAGCGCCCTACCAGCCACGATGACGTTGTGTCACGCTGCCTGGGGTGTGCAGAGGCAACCTTTTATTGCATATGACTGCAAACCCTTTTCTACTGCAGTCAAGTTTAACCCTTCACTGCATCCTCCCCTCAACCCACAGGATAAGGTAACGAAGCCAGAGGCAAGGCCAAAGAACAGAGGGAACTGGCTGAATTCCCTGCCGAGGGCTGAGCCTGCTGCAGGACGCGGCCGCAGCCGTGCGTGGCACATCCTTACCTTTGTCGAGCGAGTTTTACTGAAGACGTTCCAGAACCGCAAGGTTTCATCTCCAGCTCCTGTAACTATGGCCTCCCCATCAGGGGACATTGCCTAAGGCAGGAGAGAGCAGCTTTTAGTATCTGTTACATTTTTGAGGTTGAAAACAAATCTTCATTGGAATGCATCAGAGGTATTCTGCTCCCCTTCCTACTTGGCTGGCGGTGAGACACCAAACTACCACCTCTGCTTTCATGTGCCTCGCTCAGCCTCAGTAGGTGCCAACTCGAGCACTTGCATCTTACTCAGGCAGCTCTGGAACACACGGGTGGAATTATCGTAAAACGATCCTGTGTTAAGAAATCCATGCCAGTTGTAAGCGAGGCTATTCCTCCCCGGATTATAAATGTGTGCTAAGGCAGGAAGTGCGATAGAGCTGGCAAATGCCAGCCATTAGTCACTCCAGTTGGAAACTACCTCGCCAAACACTATCAGCGTATTTATCATGTTAAGAATCCGCTGAAAGCCCTGTGTAACACTAACAAAGCAGGTAAGAAATCAAAGGGATTAGGTGCATCAGACATTTTAATGCAGAATTAGGAGGACTGAAAGCATCGAGTTCTTCCCCTGCTTGCAGTTACCAACGAAACACTGACAAAGTCTTCAGGGAACAAGAAGACATTCTCGTGCTTCCTCAGCAGAGCTTTGGCAAGCTTTGCTATTCATTAATAAAGCCTCACATTTCCATAGCAGCAAATCAAAGTATCCCTTGCAGGCAAGGAAACCAGATACAGGATACAGAGCTGTTTTCTTTGCTTGCAGGGCAACGCTCGCATCTCCACCCAGAGCAGAGGCTGCTCACAGCACCACTGGCGCTGCAGCTTCAGGTCTCATCCCAGCACACGCACAGCCAGTTAGGTAGCGACAGGTTTCGGACACAAGGCCGGTGCTTACCAGATACAAGACTCTGTACGAGTGCCCTGTTAGCTTGGCTACTTGAGTTAACGAGGGGTACTTCCAGACGAGGATCTGGTTCTGCGAGTATCCATGGGTACTCACCTGCAAGTGGAGAGGGAACTGAGTTACGCTCCGGACCGTAGGAGAGCTGGGCAGCAGGACTGCACAGGCAGGAACTTACTAGCTCGTTGGCGTGCTTTGACCAGGCCAGGTTGCACACTTGTGACCCGGTGTCGATGCACTGCAGAGGCTGCCCGGTGAGCGTGTTCCAGAAGCGTATGCAGCGGTCGGCCGTCCCGCCACCGGAGGCGAGGAGGCCGTGCTGGTGCGGAGACCAGGCGATGGCTTTTACTGCTGCAAGATGCTCTGTGTACTGTTGGACAGGACTCAGGCTGGAGTGATTCCAGACAAGGAGCTGGCAGAGAGGAAAGACGTGATCGAACTTGCACTGCAGTCACGTGTCCGCAAACACCCACAAACCACGATGTCGCACTGGCACTGACGAGGGCGGTTGGGCAACGAGATGATTTCCCACAGCTCTGCCCGAGCACGTGTGTCTCAGCTATTTCAGCCCCGCAGCCTGTCCCACCCTGCCACCACACTCAGCTGAGGAGCCACTTCACCGCCGGGTCACAGGGAAGTCCTTCAGTTAAGCTTCTAAAGCCAGCAGCACGGTGTCACCCAATGCCTGCTCAACCCCCCCCTTTTGTCTTTGTGGCTGCATTACCCCAGCACGCGTCAGGAAGCACGTGCAAGTTCATTACAAGGTATTCTGAGGAAGAACTTTGTACGACCATGCTGTCGCACATACACTGGGCAAATTCACTACCTAGCAACCCGCTCCAAAGGGCTCTGAACACTTTCTTCGGAACAGATGCTTCTTCCATATGGTGTTCAGCAAACTACGAGTCTGTGCTATAGGTATTAAAACTTCTAAACTCTGTTTCCTTCCACATCCATAAACATTATTGCAACAAACTTGAGGCTATACGCTACCTAAACCAAGCCAGGAAGTACAGCTTAGCAGTAGCTTTATTGAACTCAAACCCCTGAGTCAAGCTATAGATTTAATTAGCCAAATAGAGAAGCAAAATTAAATTTGCCTCTTTAATTTTATTACAGAGAGGAGACTGAGTAGAAGCTTAGCATGATTTATCGTTGGGCGCAGTCCAACAGCTGAAACAAAAGCCCCTTCACAGAGCAGATGAGCATCCCTGGAGAAAGGGGATCTGACATTTCCCTGCAAAGATCTAGAGCTGCCGAGCCCCATGGGACCAGCTCTAAGTACTATACCTTGTTATCATTTCCCCCAGAGGCCAGGAGCTGGTGGTCCGTTGACCATTTGAGCCCACAGACCTCCTGCCTGTGGCCCTGGAGCCGCCGCTCTGACTGCAGGGGCGGGGTGCGGATGTCCCTCTGAAGGATCATTCTGTCTCGACTCCCAGAAGACAGCTGGTCCGCGTTCCATGCCAAGGCACCTGTAACACGGGCAGAGAGCAACAGCCTAAGGGCATGTTTTGGGAGCCTTGCGGGAACGTGCAGGCAGCACGCAGCCACCAGAACTGCAGGAGGTTTACAAAAAAATCAGTCCTTAGGGTCTGTCCTTTATATACCCTGCCTGGAGTCTTAAAGTGACGCACAGATACCTTCAGTAAGCTCGTTGCAGGCAGGTCTATCACCAACCCCATTTCACTGGGCAGTAAAGCACAGAAACAGAACTCAAAAGCTATTGTGAGTCCCCAAATCTCACCTCAGAATTCAGATTCACAACAGTTCTGACCCAAAATTTACAAAAAACAACAGAAAAAACCAGAAGACCAGTCCCCGAAGCATAAGGGAACTGGCAATCTCAGTGTAAAGCTGCCTGCAGGGCTGAAACCGGAAGCCAGCGGCAGTGAGAAAGTGTTGTAACCAAACCCAAAATGCCTCAGCAGAGGCTGAGGAAACACCTGCTGCAGCAGTCACTCAAACACCACCACACCCAAGACCAGAACACCACAATTACTAGGTGGCAATGTTTTAAAGGCAGCTCAGGACACAGCAGGGCATAAATATCAGTTCTGGTACTGTTTGAGTTCAAGGAGAGAAGTTAAAAAGAAAACAAGAATCAAAACATGCGAAAACTCCATCTCCTTACCAACTCTGGCCGTGTGCCCCTCTAGCATGGAGAGCTTTTTTCCTGCAGCTGCATCCCAGATCTGTACAAAGCCCTTGTGAGTGCCAACGGCTACCAAGTTCCCCTAGACAAATACAAAACCACGATCAGTAAAACCAGGAAGTACAGACAGAAATAAAACAAAAAGCCAGATGCTGAAAAGACTCCAGATAAATCCCACAAGATGGAAAGCGTCCAGAGTTCTTCCATCTCGCATCTTTTCCCTACCGAAGAGAGGAGCAGAGCAGCCTGGCTGAAACGTACCTAAAACCAGGTCACTTCTCCAGCTCCTGACAATGAAAGGGTTTTTTTTCCCTCCCATGCCTCTTAGCAAGTGCCTCCACATTTGATGAACAGCACACAGGGAGTTTGGGAGAATACAGAAAACTAATCCGTGATTTTAGAGCTTGCAATGAAGGGCTATCCAGCTACAGTGACAGCATTTGGATTGCATTTCTCTCGTCACTGTCAGTGTCATACTGACCCGTTCCGACCA
The DNA here is from genome assembly GCA_011075105.1 of Heteronetta atricapilla. NCBI lineage: Eukaryota > Metazoa > Chordata > Aves > Anseriformes > Anatidae > Heteronetta > Heteronetta atricapilla. The sequence goes on from CM021758.1 coordinate 4,336,248, forward strand.
GCCCACAGACGTTACAGAATCTCCTTCCACAGACAGATCGCACAGTCGGGTTACCTTGAGAGGAAGACAGAATGAAAAATACTTGTTATGGTCCTGCTGCATCAGCTGCCTGCAGAGCTAGCTCCTGGTCGGGGACAGAGCATTTCAAGCACTGAATCCCCCACGCAGCACGTTCCATAGTTCTGAAGGGGGCTGCAGCTGGAAGACACCCACAGCACCAGGTAGACACCACTCTCCAGCCACTGGTCATCATTTACCTGGCTCGTACAAGCACTCCACAGGTAAACGCATGTGCCAAGGCCAACGCTGAGGACGTTAAGAGAGGACCAGTCCACCAGGTTCAGGTAGAAGTCGTCCTGCAGTTCCGGGGCATCCAGCACTTTGAAAGGAATCTTTGAGATTTTCCGAGTTGGTTTTCGGGGTGATCGTAGCAGCTTCTGACTGTTTACAACGAGAGATACAAAACCAACTACAGAATACCCATGACACGTCACAGCAGATGGCACAGACAGATGCAGCTAGTCTTCAGAGCATACCTGCATTTCTATAGAGATACACAAAGAGGCAGCAAAATGCTTTCCAGTGTGTTAGAAGGAATTAGTCTGCTTCTATAAAGGAGCTGGGGAGCAAAACAAGCTGACTGCTGAGGGCTGGTCAGGACACATTGGGTATTAAGCAGTTTGGGTGTACTCAGGAATCCTTAGGGAACCTGACTGTCCCTATTATTACCTTCTCAGACTTCCCAAACCAATACATGTGGTAATTTTGGTGGCCTCAAAGAGAAACACCAGAGACCATCACTGAAACACCTCCCTGAAACCTGTTTCAATGCTCCCCTGCTGTAAAAGCCTGTGGAGAATCGATCAGTATTACCTTTTGTTGCTGACAGGAGACAAGGAATATGGCGAGACCTCGTTACCATCGTCTGGACTGGAACGTTTTGTGCTGAGTGAATACTGCAGAAAGAAAACACACCATCAGGCCCAAAACCTATGTAAATCACTCACACAGGCACCAGTGCCCTGCTAGCTCCAACATCCACTGTCAGTTTTCCATCCTTTCCAATTCCTCTCTTCCAGGTGTTCCAGGACCTACCAAAACTTCCACTGAAGACCCAAACCTTGATTTGGACATTTACCCAGTCTTAAGAGCGTCCAAAAAAGCTTTGTTCCCACCCAGCTACCTTGCTGGTACAGAAATAGAAGTCCATAGCTTGCTACAGACACTTATGTTCTCTTTTTAGGCCACCAAGTTTTCTCCTCAACTTCCATCAGTAAAACCGTAACGCTAACTCCCTGCATTAGCAACTTGGCAGAACCACGTGCTTTGCTCCCACGACACAAGACACAAACTCTTTGTTTTAAATGCAAAGCAACTTACAGTGAAGAGGGACTTCTTCTCTGGAGTGGACGGCTGCAACCTCCTGTCTTCTGTCTGCGGGTCCTGCACTTTCTCGATCCCTGCTCCTAAGAGTTCATTCTTCAGCAGGGCAGAGTAAGCAAGGCCATCTGTGAACCCAAACGAGCGCTTAGGCAGCGAACTCCGAAGCCACAAGCATCTCTGCAGGGACCGACTGGGTCACAGCTGCCTGACTTCTACACTCACAAGGCCTCTTCATAAGCCTAGGACTCCAGCTCAGCATTAAGATTAGGAGCGAGCTTCCCCTCCTTCCCCTCCATCAGGAAATTACTTCCATGACTCAACAAATCAAGAGATACAAACAGGCTGTTGCTCCCCAGCTGCTCCCCAGCAGCTCATTGAGGTGACCAGGTGTTCACTCTTGTGACACATGCACAAAACACCAGCACGGCTTTTTGCTTAAGATAAGCACAAAAGTGCCAGTGTTGACTTAATTTCCAAACTCAGCATCAATTTGGAATAAAAGCCGTAGCCAAGGCTACACGCAACGGAAAGGTCTCACCTTTGCCATTGTCTGATGTAGCGTCCTTTGCTTTTCTGTTCTGACTCGGTGATTTTTCATTTTCCTGAAAGGAGAAAAAAAAAAAAAACCCACACCATCACCATTCAGAACCACCACAATGTGTGTAAAACAGCAAACAGAAGTCTGCAAACAGGCTGCACCTGCGGGCCAGGAGGCACGCATTCAAAGGAACTCTTTAAGGGCAGCAGCAGACCATGGCTCAGAAGATAAGCACAGCAATTCTGCCAGCCAAAATGAAACGCGCCATTTCCTCACTACAAAGACTTTGAGCTGTGGGAGAAGGGAGCAAAGCTTACGTTTATTCTGTGGAAGTTGATGCTCCAGTTGGCCCCAGCTCTTGAGGGAATGAACCTGTCTCCGTGCTTACTCGGAGAAGACATCGGAGAATTGGAAGGCGTCAGGGTTCTTCTCATCTCTGCTACCTGAATTAAAGATTTAGACACATGCAAGAACAAGCGTTGATCCCAGCAGGGGGTCTGACAAACATCAAAGAGGTCTTGTCAAAGCTAAATATGCCAAAATAGAAGAGCAAAACACTGCTTTATCCCCTTAACAGAATGGGTACACACACCCAGTCCAGCTGTCACAGGGACGTCTGTCAAGAGAAGCAATTAAGCAGCGTCTTTCTCACTGCCCCTTTTCGAGCTGATGCTGTCAAGGCAAACGTGGGGAAGGCGAGAGCAGGGCACAACGCTTGCTGGGTGTGCTGCACGTTCCTCAAGTGTGACCACATTCTTTTTCATACAGCAACTTGCAGGGGAGAGGACCCCAGCTCAGAAGAGGGCCTGTCAGGCTGGATGCAGGACATCCCTCTGTCTGTCCCAGGTATTTCAACAACTCCCCCAGCTACAGGAACACCCAGGAGCTCGGGGGTTGCGCACCGCCTCCCTCTGCTCCCCAGCGAAGGTATTCGGTAGCACCAACCCCAGAGGTCGGTCACCAGCCAGGCTGACTGCTGGCGATAACTCCGAGCCCAGCTGGATCACCTCCCCTCCTGCAGGCCACCCACCTTCAATTCTGCGCTGGGAGCATTACAGGAGACTGCAGCAAAAGCCTCGCTGAAGTCAGAGCAAACGGCGTGTGCTCCCTCCCCCCATCCATCCCGTTACATCGTGCCTTCCTAGAGGGCTCGCAGGCTGGGCAGGCATGATTTGCCCTTGCTAAGTTTGTGCTGACTGCTTTCAAACACATTTGGGTCCCTCATGTCTGAAAATGGTTTCCAGCAGGGTTTGCTCCGTGGCTTTCTCAGGGCCAGAAATACACCGCTGCCTCCCCTGCTCTTCAGCTTCTTCTCTAGCTGCTTTAGCCTCCATCCTAAGGCTCTGTTGGTTGTTAGTCCCCAACCTTCTTACACCCTGCGTGTGATTCCTGAGATTATTCAGTAAAAGGCATCGCTGCACCACATAAATGTATCTCCACTCAGTTCTACAACCTGAACTGAGCCTGTCTACGCGGAAGCACCGTTACAGTGGGGTTATTTGGTTACTCCTGGGACAGCTCAGGAGCTCTCATCTGGTCACAGCCCCACAAAGGACACGGGTTCCCACATCCCTCAAAGCTCAGCTCAGCTTTCAGGCTCAGGTGTCTCGGTACAGACCACCCGTACTTACACAAGGCATCGTGTTTTCATTCTGGATGTTGATTTGGCGTAGGAGACGTCTCTCATAATCCTGGTCCATGGTGGAACGGGTAGGGGCTGGGGAGTTCAGCAGCCTCGGGAATTTATGTTCATGAAGCCCAAGCGGTAATTAGTCTGCTGCAACAGCTGGGGGGAGAAAGCCACCAAAATATTACACCTCTGCACGCTGCAGCGGCCTCCAGCATCTCTGAAGCCTCTTCTTTAAACCAGAGACCACTTTCCCCCTCCACAGCAGCATTATCAACCTCGTGTGATAAAGCTGAGCGCAAGGCTGCTGATGGCAGTGTTTTCCTGCGCTGCTGCCCTTGGTTGCGAATTGACACGAGCAGGCAGTCGGCGTTTTGCAGCTGATAGGACCGAAGCACGCAGCGCCCGAGCACAGGCTGCGACCTCCCGCTCGGCAGCGCAGCTTAGCGAGCCCCAGGTGTGCGGGGATGGGATGCCCACAGCCCGTCGCACCGCGGGCCAGAGGCACACACCGCTGCCAGCGTGGATATTTTCCATCCACGGCACGCGCACGGCCGCCTTTTAGTGCCCTGAACCGCAGGAACGTGGGCAGCGCTGGACCAGGGAGCCCCCTGAGGAAGCGTTCCGTCTCTGAGGCCCGTGCCACCCCAAATCTGCCCCTAGCATAAAGCCAGCCCAGCTACGATCCGTGAAGCCGTGCTGCGATCCACGCGTCACCCTAACGCCCATGTTATGAGGGCTGCTTCGTTACCTAGAACTGGCTGCGTTACAGCACGCACCAATAAAGATGAACGAACCTTTCCGGGAGGGCGCGGGGCCGCAGCCTTCCCCCGAGCAGCCCTGCCCGCGCCCAGCCTATCCCAGCCGTGCCGGGCGGCTCCCTCAGCCCAGGACAAACATCTCCAGAGGGAAAGGTGGAACCAACGCCGCACACAACCCTGCAACGCGGAGGCACCGGGAAGCTCTGCAGAAGGTGAAGGGATTCTCATCGACCGCTATCGTACCAGCATCCACCGCGGCTGGCTGGAGCCCCGGCTACGCGAGCGGCGCTGCCTGGAGATACGGATTCGGGAGATCCGGGTGCAGGAGGGCCGGGCAGAGCGGGGCCTTGCTCCCTGCTCCCTGCCCCCAGGAGCAGACGCTCGCCGAGCCACGGGTGCACCAGGTGAGGACAGCAGCAGCCTGGCGAGACGTGCCCGGGAATTACAGCGTGCTGCCAATTAACGGGAAAGCACGAGGACAGCGCACGAGCTCTGGACTAGAGGCCTGTGAGCGAGCACGGCTCCTGCCTGGCCACGCCAGCGCTCTGCTAGTGCTGGAACTTGCACCTCTTACAGGCACCCGAACGCCGGTTTGTTCCTGGCCGTTAACCACGCCAGCACCGTCACAGGAGCCTCCCCGAAATAGCGGCTGCCGAGCTGCTTCCGAGTACACCTGCTTACCTCTGCCACCTCCTCCCCCGGGCTCTCTTCTTTTTTAGCGTAAGCCGTTTCTCCCATATGTTCCTTCCGGGGAAAGGCAGGAGAACGCCGCCAAATGTACCAGTGAGCAGCTTCCACCAAGCGCAGCAGAGAGGCAGAGATGGCACTGCTGCGAGCGAGCACTTGGAAGCGTTTTATTAAACTCAGTTGTTAATAAAACCAAAAGAAATCTCCGTGCACCCCGTGCCAAACACTTCCTCCTGTTTTTCCGTTTCCTTACCGCTACCTTCGCCTACTCACAACCTCCCAAACCTTTCTTTGAGGCCAGCAGGACCCCCCCAAACCCAGCGCTTCCACAAGACGTGTTTTGTACACCACGAGTAAGAACAGCCAGCCTGCAGAGCCCAGGCGAGGTGCGTGATCAGATGGGGACACCCCGCACACCCGAAGCGTCTCCCAGCGGCTCAGCGCAGCACCGGTGGGAGACGGAGACCCAGTCCCGCAGGAACGTGATGCTTTTAATTCTGGATACCCAACGTGTTCGCTTCTGGAGCTTCTCACTCGGGTTCCAGCCTGCATGGATTCAGACCGCGGCTCCCGGTCAGAAGCACGGCGCGTGCAGGGTGAACAGGGGAGGGCTGCGCGGGCAGAGCACAGCAGCCCCGACGCACCCCACGCCGCCCTCCAGGCGCTGCGAAACAAAGCCCCACATAACGGCCGTGTCCGTGCCTCTCCTCCCCTTAGCCCTCTCCAAACTGGGGATGTGGATAAATCACAGAATCATAGAATATCCTGAGTTGGAAGGGACCCTTAAGGATCATCAAGTCCAACTCTTGACACCGCACAGGTCTACCCAAACGTTCAGACCCTGTGACTAAGTGCACAGTCCAATCGCTTCTTAAACTCAGTCAGGCTCGGTGCAGTGACCACTTCCCTGGGGAGCCTGTTCCAGTGTGCAACCACTCTCTCTGTGAAGAACCCCCTCCTGATGTCAAGCCTAAACTTCCCCTGCCTCAGCTTAACCCCGTTCCCGCGGGTCCTGTCGCTGGTGTTAATGGAGAAAAGGTCTCCTGCCTCTCGACACCCCCTTACGAGGAAGTTGTAGACTGCGATGAGGTCTCCCCTCAGCCTCCTCTTCTCCAGGCTGAACAGGCCCAGTGCCCTCAGCCGTTCCTCGTACGTCTCAATCTGGGATACCATCCGCGCGTTCAGATGTTCTCCTGCCTCTGGTGTTCCCCTCAGCAGCACCTCGTGTCTGGCCCCTCTCCTCCCCTTAGCTCCGTCTGGAGGAGCAGCACAACGCTCCTGTAACGGGCGGCCGGGCATGGCCCAGCTCCCTGCCCTCCCTGCCCGGCTGAGCCACGGCACCGAGTGCCGGAGCCACAGAGCCCGCGGTGTCACCGCCACTGCAGCGCCCGCAGGCTGCGCCCAGACGGAGGAACAACGCCGCAGAAACGCCCGCGCTCAGCTCGCCGCCAGCCCTGGCGCCCTGCGTGCCGGAGGATTAAAACCGGATCCGGAGCGAGGAAAAACCACGGAGCGATTGGACGCACGAAGGCTGGGCCAACAAGAACAGGGCGCGCTCGTTCCGCGCCGCCACTTCACCTGGAAGCATTGTTCTGAGGGACGTTAACCGGACACCCTCCGGCCAGCTCCCAGGTGAGACGTAAGGTGCACGGAAAAAGACTAAAACCTGGCCAGAAAACAGAAACCCTTCCCAAAAGCCACCACCAGCTGTCCTCTCCTGGCATCAAGCACGTGACTGGTACCAAAACAGGCTCCCAAGCTGAGCACAGAGCACCTGGCTCCTCAGGAGCTTTTATTGCTTCAATAAGCTCACGGTCACAGCCCCCAGTTCTCAGGCACAGCCTTTCAGGGAAACTGAAAAGCCTCCCGCAGGCAGATTTCGTTAGCAAGAGCCTGCCCAGGCCCAGAGCTGCTGGGTTCTCTCTGGGCCGGTATTTAATGGCACCAGTTTGGAGGGAAAAAGACTTCGTTATTTCGGTGATGAATATTTAAAGCCCTCAGGAAGACCCCATAATTTACCAAGGGGACGCGGTAAGCGAGCGCATCGGCCTCCAAGTCACGAACGGCGGGGCTGGAGATCCAAGCCTGTCCCGCGCCCCCGCAGCCAGCGTTTGGCCTTCCAGGGGCTCTCTGAGCCCATCACCAGGCACCGCTCGCAAGGCGAGGAGTTGGCACCAGCCTCAGCTGCCAGCAGACGCGGGACTCACCTGGCACGGGTGTGTGGATCAGCACCTCCACCCTGCCCCATGGTGCCCCGCGTTCAGCTGGGTGGGTGAAACCCCCTCGGCCCCACAGCGGGGCGCTTGCTGCTGGCCTGGATCCGCTGGGTGAGGGGGGGCGAGCTGCTGCCCCGGGGCAGCTCCGCCACGCGGGCGGTAGGAGCGTTTGAGCTGCTCGGGGTTCTTTCAGCTCCCGGAGCTGGGCGCAGGCTAAGGGCAGCGGTTTGGGCCCGTCAGAAAGGCGGGCGGGATGCTGGGGCCGGCCTCACAGCACCACAGCTGGCGTGGGCGAGGAGCAAAGCGCTCTGCGGGGGGGCCGGGCTGAAGCTGAGGGGCTCCACGCTTAACCCGGAGCAGCAGCTTCATGGTTTGTGCACACGTGGCGCCGAGCAAACGCTTCAAAATACCTAGCTTCCATTTAAGTGGCAGCAACACCAAAAGGCAGAGCCCCGTGCAGGTTTCAGCGCCGTCTCCTCACTGGTGAAGCCATGACCGGGTGGTTTCTCCCCTGGCAGCTCAGCACGGTACCAGTGGGAACGCCGGCGTTCGGTGACAGGCAACGTCTGCACCCTGAGGCCTGCAGGACGTTCGGCCCGGCGGCACCAACGCAAGGCCCACGAGCGGCTACTGCGGGAGCCACCGCGTCGCCCCCGCGCGTTGCTGAGCGCGTGCCGGTGCCTGCTCTTCACCGAGGGTGCTGCGGAGCCGCCTCGTTTCGGCCTTTCCACGGCCTGTGCAAGGCAAAGCACCCTGCAGGCCGCCACCTCCTGCCCCCGAGGTGACAAATGGCTCTAGACAGCCGCTGCCACCAGCCGCGGAGGGCCCACGTCCCAGGGGGGCTGACCGGCAGCAGGCACAGACTGAACTCCAGCTGGATTGGAGAGAAAGTGCCCCAGAGCTGCGGCCCCGGCCTTGTTTTCATCTCCTACCTGCACGCAGCCTCCCAGCCCTTAGCTCCAGACGCCGCGGCCACTCCACACCGGGCTTCACAGACGCGCGGTAGCTGCCGTTTGTGCCTTCTTTCACCGCCGGTGTCACCAGACATCGTCCCTTCCTCGCAGGCCAGCGCTGGAGGTGACGAACCTCTGACATCCTGCCACTCGCTGCACCTCCCCCTGCACTCGGAGGAGCTCCAGGACCTCCCCCGGCCCCCCGAGGCAGCTTCGGAGCTGAGTTGAGGCAGCGCCTACTTCTCAGAGCACCCCAGGGCCCAAGCGGCTGACACGGGGCCTCTGACCAGCAACGCGCCCGCGCTCCCCGGAGCCCCTGGGGACACGAAGGCAGGGAGCCTGCCCTCCGTGCCCCATCCTCAGCCCGCGCCCAGAGCTCTGGCCGGGCCGAGGATTTCCACGTGCCAGGGGAAGCACAGCGCTGCAACACCTGCAGGGAAACAGAAACGTGTCCGGGAGGGCATTAACTAAAAGTAAAGCCCCCCAGGCAGTAACCCTGCTGAGTACAGCACCGCGCGTCGCAGGACTTCCCCCACAGAGAAGCCAGGCTCAGGACCCCGAGGGACCCCTGAGGGAGCCTCTTCTACGTGACGACGCTCAGATCTCTCAGATCTGAGATGGTTTTTGCTCCCCTAAACCCTCCTCCTCTCCAGGACTGGAAGGGAACCTGGCGGAGCAGAGCCTGCCGCGCTGTGCTCGCAGCACAGGAACGTTTTCGACCGCTCCCTCCCAGCTCAGGCACTCGACGTGCCCAAGGCCCAGCCGCACAGAGCAGTGGTGGAGGCAGCGGCCACCTCCCCGCCACGCGCAGCCGAGGGGCTCCCAGGTTCACCCCGAGCAGCCTTTGGGCCGTGGGGTGGCTCCTTTATAAGCCAGGAGGACCGTGGGGTCGCTCCTTCACCTTCCCAGGTGCTGCTTCTCATTCCACACACATCTCACTGCAGATTACAGGAGCCGGCTAGAAGCGCGGGGTTCACCCGAGCGGAGCTGACAACCGCGTGCGCAGCAGGGGAGCGCAGAGAAGCATCGCCACCAGAAGCCTTTTCACGGCCTGCAGGCAGCGAGTCTTTCTCCTTTTCCCCGTGCTGCTTCATAACTAAGCGACCACGCCTGCTCCAGGGAGCCCGAGAAGAGCACGAAGTCTCCGGCGCTGTGGGAAGCCACGGGCTGGGAAACGCGCGCGGGCCCCACGAGGCAACGCGCTGCGGGGTCGCTGCCATGTCACCACCGTGTCACCTCCCGCCCCTGGCTCAGGAGGCGACCTCCGCCCCTAATTAGCAGGAATGCTCCTAACGGGTTCGTCTGGCGCGAACCCAAACGGAGGCAGCAGCGTTCTCCACGCCGCGGCGGCTCTGGAGCCGAGAGCGGAGCCAGCGGCAGCGCCAGCAGCCGGCCGGTCCCTGCCCCAAGGACACGGGTCCCCGCCTCACCCCGCTGCAGGCAGAACGGCCGCTCTGCTGCCGGCTGCTCTTGGTGACCGCCCCGAAGACACCGACCCCACTGCTCATTTCTTGTGGGCACGGAAAGGCACCGAGCGAGGAGGAGGCAGGGACGCAGCGGGTGAAGCACGGGGGGGTTGGGGTAAGGGGTCTTCGGGACAGAGCTCGTCCGCGCCGAGCGCTGCGGCCTCAGCCCAAGGGGAAGTGTTTTACCCTTAGCATTTTACTGACACGTTGGTTTTCTTCCCCCCCGAAGTGGTTCGCATGCCCTGCCCCGCGTGCAGGGGACTTGGAGAGGCAGAGGAAAGCCAAGAGCAGCTTCAGCACAAGGAGCAGCCATCGCCTCCCCCAGGCCCTGCACCCCGCTTCCCCCGCGGGGGTGGTGTCGGGGCAGGGCGACGGCCCCCGGACACCCGAAGGTGTCGGCGTCGCCGCGTTCGGTTTCGTTTCAGAACGAAAGCAAAAACCTGCAGAGCGCATCTGCCCGCTTATCTCAGGTCTCAAAACAAAGCCCCGGCAGCTGCCGAGGGCACCAGCCCGAGGTGAAAGGTCTGCCTTACCGGCAGCCTTATCAGAGGGCAGCGCTTGGAAAGCCAGGATTAAAAATTCACCAGCAGCCTCGTCCGCGGAGCTGCGCCGAAGTCAGGCGCCCGCCCCATCGCGGCATTTAAACGACTGGAGAGGCAGCAGTGCCCCCGGTCCCTTCACCAAACAAGAGCCGGATGATTTAGAAGACGCGGCAGCTCCAGCGAACAGCCCCAGAAAATTCTGCTCCTGCCTAAAATAAATAATAACAGCGATAAAACAAAGCAGGCGCCGTTAGCAGGTGCTGCTGCCAGCAGGGAATTGCCCCGTCGGGCATCCCAGGCACACAAGGCCAGGCTCGCGGCGTTAAACACGCGAGCACGGCAAGGCTCGGAGGCTCACAACGCCAGCGCCGTGCCGCCGGGACGGCCGCAGCCAGGGAACGCTCACCGGAGCCGTGGCTGCCGGGACACGACGGGGGGGGGGGGGGGGGGGGGGCCCCGCCACCACCCCCGGGCGCAGGGCGGGCCGCCAGCACAACTCCCCTGCCGCCACACGCCCGGTGCGGAGCTCGCAGCCCTCAGCCCTGCCCTGGCCGAGCACCCGGAGCGCTCCCCTCGGCGGTCACCGCCGGCACGGTAACGGCAGAAGGCCCCGAGCGGCACCGGGATCCCTCCGAGCCCCGACCGTCGCCGGCAGCACGGCGCCAGCCCGCACCGCGCGCACAACCGGCTCCTGTGGGGCGTTCTGAGGCCGCTCCGCGGCTCCCTGCTCCCAGCCCGGCCCCACCGGGGAGCCCAGGGCCGGGCCCAGCAGCGGGGCCGCTCCCGGCCGGGGCCTGCCTCGGGCCCCCCGCCCCGCACTCCCGGGGGCCTCCCCCGCACCCTTCACCCCCCTGCCCGTACCCCCGGTCCCCCGCCCGCCGCCCCGGCCCCCGCCCGGCCCCTGCCCACCTTCCTGCCCGCCCGGCCCCGCTCCGCCTCCTCCTGTCACGGCGCCGGCCCCAGCGCTCCCCAATATGGCGGCCGCCCCGGCAGGAAGCCCCGCCCCCCCCCGCCGCCCCGCGCGCGGCACCACGGGAGCGCCCCGCCCGCCCGTTCGAATCTACACAGGAAGCGGCTCCGCGCGCTGCCATGGCAACCGCCGCGGGCGGTCCCACCCGGCTGGGCCTCGGCGGGGAGCGAGAGCCGCGCAGATCCGTTCCGGCTCCGCCGCGGTCCCTTCCCTTCCCTTCCCTTCCCTTCCCTTCCCTTCCCTTCCCTTCCCTTCCCTTCCCTTCCCT
>CM021758.1:4347668-4361071 GCA_011075105.1 Heteronetta atricapilla
CTTCCCTTCCCTTCCCTTCCCTTCCCTTCCCTTCCCTTCCCTTCCCTCCCATCCCAGGGTCACACAGAAATATTTCACATACACTGTACCCAGGTGTGCACCAATTACACACCAATTGTGCACCAATATATGCATGTACACCATCGTACCCAGGTGTACACCAGTTGTTCACCAACCACACACCAACATCTCACACTCACCATACCCAGGTGCAGCCCCGAGGTGCCCTCACAGCCCAACGCCCGTCCCGCCACCCCCCTGCCCGGCCCCAGCCCCGCGGGTTCCCTGCTACAGCACAAGACGCCGTAGCACGCGAGCCGCATGTTATTAATGTTATTAGCTGTGTCATCAACGTTATTAGCTGTGTCATTAACGTTATTAGCTGTGTCATTAACCCAGCTTGGCCTCCCGTGATTAATGGAATATTTATTTGAAGCTCACTTCTGAGGACACATTTCCAGCAGCAGCGACGAGCAGCTAATAACCGGCATCCTACAACAGGCCCGGATGGTTCCTTACAAAACAAGGGAGGGAATGCAGCGCCCAGAGCCTCTCCTCCAGGGGTGTCCTGGGGACAGGGGTGTCCTGGGGTGTCCTGGGGTGTCCTGGGGTGTCCTGCTTCCTGGCCACCGGACGGGCCTCGGGACGTGAAATAACCCCGTGGGCACCCCGAACACCCCGTGTGTGGGAATGGAACCTCAGGACATGAAATATCCCCGTGGGCATCCTGAACACCCTGTGGGCTCTGGGGAACGGGACCTTGGATGTGAAATAACGCCATGAACACGCTGTGTTGGGGGAACGACCCCACAAATAACACCCCCAACACCCTATGGGCTCTGGGGATCGGGGGCATCCAGCACCGCTCTGAGGCACAGCCAAGGCGCTCGCATTGCTTATCAGGGCATTTTTTATTTTGCTGTCGTGGGGTTTTCTCCAAAACTGAGCCCGGCGACTTTTTGAGCTTTCTGACAAATTAAACACGCACGTATTTATCACGATGGGTGGTGCAACAGGTCGCGGTGTGTCAGCCAGAAATGGGAGAGCCCGGGGGGCTGTGGAGACCCCGGCCCGTAGCCGCTTGGCACCGGGGGCGGGGTGAACGGCAGCTCGGGGAGGTGAAAGCAGCCCCGGGTGGGGGGGGGGGGGGGGGGTGAAAGCAGCCCCGGGGGAAATAAAGCAGCCCCGGGGGGGGGAAAACCGCCCGGGGGGCCGCCCGGGGCCCCCGGGCCGCGGCCGGGGCCCCGCCCCCGCCGGGGGGGGGCCCACCAGCCCCCCCCGGCCGCCCCCGCCCCCGTCCCCGGGGGGGGGGGGCCCCGGGGGGGCCCGAACCGCCCCCGGGGGGGGGGCCGGTACCGAGCCGAGGCTCGCGGCGCCGCCCCGGCGGTCCGCCCGTGACCCCGGGGGCCATCACTTCCAGGGCGGCCCCGGCTCCCGATTTGAAAATGCCGCAGCGGCTGCTGCTGCTGCTGGGCGCGCGGGCGCGGCGGGCGGGCGGGCGGCGCCGGGCCATGGCCGGGCGCTGGGACGGGCCGCAGCGGCGGGCCTGGCTCCGCCACTACTACAGCCAGAGGCAGAAACGGCTCATGACGGTGACGGGGGGGGGACGGGGGAACGGGGGGAACGGGAAGGGATGGGGATGGGGGGAGGCGGGGGGAGATGGGGGATGGGGAGCTGGGGGCAGGTGGGGGGACGGGGGAGGGACACGGGGACACGGGGGGAGACGGGGGGGACACGGGGGGACATGGGGACACGTGGGGACATGGGGACACGGAGATAAGAGGGATGTGGGAGGGGTCACAGGGATGTGAGGGTCACAGGGACACGGGGACACGGGGGGGACATGGGGACACGGGGGGTCACAGGGATGTGGGGGTTATGGGGACACGGGGGGGTCACAGGGACACAGAGATAACAGGGACGTGGGGGGGTCACAGGGATGGGGGGGTCACGGGGATGGGGGGGTTATGGGGACATGGGGAGGGTCACAGGGACGTGGGGGGGTCACAGGGACGTGGGGATTATGGGGACATGGGGGCAGTCACAGGGACACAGGGACACCAGGGACATGGGGGGGTCACAGGGATGGGGGGGGGGGACCGGGGGGCACAAAGGGGGGGGATGGGGTCTGGACGCCAAGTACAGGGGGTAAGGAGGGCACAGGGCACAGAGGTCACAAAATGGGATGCAGTCAGAGAGGGACATGGGGAGGTAAGGATGGGGCGTGGGGGACGTGGGAGAAAAAGGGTGGGGGACAGGAAGGGCAAGGGACACAAAGGTCATGGGCACAAAGAGCGGGGATGGGGGACACAAAGGACAGGGGACATGGGGGTGATGGATGATGGGGGGGGTGAGCCTGGGTGCGAAGGACAGGGTGCAGAAGGCACGGGGACACAAAGGACACGGGTTACGAGAGATGGGACGCAATCGATGGGGGACGTGAAGGACGTGGGGGCAAGGGGAGATAAAGGATGGGACACGGGGGACATGTGGGACACAAATACCTGGATGTGAGGGACGGGAGACAGGAAGGACATGGGGGGGGCGACACAGAGGTCAACAAGGACACAAAGGGGGAGGATGGGGACATGAGGGACAAAACATGGGGAGTGTGAGCCTGGACACAAAGGATGGGACGTGCGGGACAGGGATGCGAGGACCTGGGGACCGGGCACTGGGGATGAGCGGTCTGGGAGGGAGCTCTGCGAACTCACTTTCCTGGAGAAGTTGCTGAGGAAGGCAATAAAAAAAAGCCCCACTTTAGCTTAAAGCTGGTTTTTAGCATTTTGAAACAGAAAGACAATTCCCTTGGAAGAGCCAGGAGCACGGGGGGCTCGGTGCCCCTTCAACAACCAGCAGGCCTGCGGTTGGCTCTGTGCAATCCGGGCCACTTGTCCAGGCTCATGGCCGCTGTTGGGTGGCTTTAGGATGGGGTTTCCCAGGAACGGGAAAATTTGACCCAGGTTCTGCCAGCCTGGAGCCACCGGGCGTCCTCCCTGCCCCGCACCCCTCGAGGTCCTTGAGCTGCGTCCTCCTTGAAGGGAAAAAATAAGGTGGACTGGGGGTATTTGGGGTGGGGAACAGCCGCCTCATGCCCCCGTGGTCTCCCCGCTGCCTTGCAGCTCCTGATCGCTCGCCGGAGGAGAACCAGCTGCTACTTCTACCCCCGTGCCTGGCCCAGCATCCGCGGCGCCGACTGGTGGGAGCGGGTGGTGCTGAAGGAGTTCGGTCCCCAGGACTGGCTGGAGAAGTTCCGCATGTCCAGGGAGACTTTCTTCTACGTCTGCAACCGGCTGCGGCCGGGGCTGGCTCCGCACAGCGCCCACTTCCCCCCCCGCGCTGCCCCTGGAGAAGCGGGTGGCCGTGGCCCTGTGGCACTTGGCCACCAACGTGGAGTACCAGACTCTGAGCCCGCTCTTCGGCGTGGGGCCCTCCACGGTGCAGACGTGCGTGCGGGAGGTGAGCTACGCCGTGGTCCTGCTGCTGAAGCCCCTCTACCTCCGGCTGCCCAACGAGAAGGAGCTGGAGAACATGGCGCGCATCTTCCGCGCCCGCTGGGGCTTCCCGCACTGCATCGGCGCCCTGGACAGCCTCCACATCCCCATCAACCCCCCGCTGCGCCTCAGCGCCGACTACTGCAACGGCCAGGGCTGGCACTCCATCCTCACCCAGGCCACCGTGGACGGGCTGGGCCAGTTCTGGGACGTCTCCACCGCCTTCCCCGGCAGCATGGAGAACAGCGCGGTCCTGGAGAGCTCCAGCCTGTGGGTGCTGGCCAGGGAGGGCCGGCTGTGCCCCAACCCGCCCAAGCACTTCATGGGGAAGGCGCAGAAGTACGTGCTGCTGGGCGATGCCACCTACCCCCTGCAAGACTGGATCCTCAAGCCCTACCAGGAGGACGAGAAGCTCACCCAGCGGCAGCTGCAGTTCAACTACCGCCTCAAGCGGGCGCACAGCGTGATCGAGAACGCCTTCCTGCGCCTGAAGGCTCGCTGGCAGATCCTCCTCAAGTGCGACGACTGCAGCCTGGAGCTGCTGCCCACCCTCGTCCTCGCCTGCTGCATCCTGCACAACGTCTGCGAAGCGCACGACAACCCCTTCAACGAGGAGTGGCTGGAGGGCACCGAGCCCACCGAGCTGCCCAAGCCCTGCCAGCCCGCGCCCGCCGCCATGGAGGACGGCCGGGCCGAGCAAGTGCGCGAGCTGATGTGCCAGTACTTCGAGAGCTGCGGGGAGGGCTGACGGCGGTGGGGACACGGCCGTGCGCCTCCACGGGCTCCGGTGGACGTCCCGGGACGCTGGCCCAGCGGTACCGGGCTGCTCGGTCAGGACTGCCACTGTCCCGTTGGCTCCTGCTGGTTTTGCCTCGGTGGGTGCAGGCAGCGGGATGTATTTCACACCTGTGCTCTTTGATGGGGTTCGATCGATCTTGTGACGTGCTCTGTGCTGTGTAAATAAAGCAGGGATCACGGTCTGGCTGCGGAGAGGGCCGTCAGGTTGTCCCGGTGCAGATAAACGCCGGCTCCTCACGGGGCCTGGCTGCAGCAGGTCTCTGTGCCACGGCTCCCGCGTCGGGAGGAGCTCAGGAGGGGACTCGAAGAAGGCAGAACCCCCCTGAGGGTACAAATCCTGCTGTGTGAACGTGCCTGGGAGGGAAAGGGAAGGAGGGGGCAGAGCAGCAACCAGGGGGCTGACACCAGTGGGGAAGGAAGTCGCGCCTGCAACCCCCAGCTCTGTCTCTGCTCGTCTGGGGCTTTGTGCTGGGGGTCTGCGCCCCGTCCTGCAGCCCAGCTGGTTGTGCCAGCGCCTCCCGGCCCCGATCCCAGCCCCGGCGTGCAGGGAAGCACGCAGCTCTGCCCGCTATCGGCTGAGAAATCGCGTGGCAGCTGAGCCCCGTGGCACGCCGCCTCGCCTCGCCGTGCCAGGGCAGAGCCAGCTGCCGGCGCACAGACACCTTCCTCAGCATTTCGTCTGCAGGTGGTAGGCGGGGGAGCGGCACGGGCACGTCGGGCCGTGCCAGCCTTCCCTCGGGGACGGGCCCGCCGCCCCTGGGCTGGGGGAGCAGCGAGCAGAGGCAGCGGGGGCAGCCGCCCCCTCCCCGCCTTGGCCCTGGCCCCAAACCCTCGTCCTCCCGGCACCCGGGGCGCTGCAGGCTGCTCGCCGTCGGTGCCATCGGTGTCGGATGGGGCCCGTTCGCAGCCCGCCCGATTTTCACATCTGTGTTTTGTGACCCAAAAGCGGCGGCCGGGAGGTGATGCCTCGGAGCTGCGGGGCTCAGTGCCCCCCGTTCGCCTCACACCCGAGGGGCCGAGCAGTGGAAGATGGACGGCCTGGGACAGGGGCGGGTGGGAAGGGGCAATGGGGAGCGCGTTCACCTCGGGACGGCCGGGGGGGGGATTTACCCTGCAGGAGGGTCCCGCACTGAGGCAGGGGTGGGGGCGTCCCACGGGGACTGGGGGCTGCGCTGGGAGCAGAAAGGGCCACGGCTGGGCGCACGGCACGGCCTGGGGGGGGGAAATGGGGAGACTGAGACTGAGACTGCTGCTGGGCTGGGGCTGGGGGGCAGCAATGGGGGACACTGGGGCAGCTCAGGGGCTGCGGGGTGGCCCCGGGGGGCAGCTTTGGGGGCTGTGGGGAAGCCCTGGAAAGGTGTTGGGGCAGCTCAGGGACTATGGGCAGCCCTGGGGGCAGTGGGGCAGCCCTGGGGGGCAGTGGGGCAGCCCTGGGGGGCAGTGGGGCAGCCCTGGGGGCAATGGGGCAGCCCCAGGTCCGTGGGGCAGCCCCGTGGGGCAGCCCAGAGGCCGTTTGGGGCCGCCCCCCCCCCACGGCCCCCCCACGGCCCCAGGGCGCTCCCCAGCCCCCCCACCCCTACTCGCCCCCCCAGCGCCACTGCGCATGCGCTAGCGCTGACCTCCTTCCCCGCCCCCTCCCCTTCCCCCGGCCGCTCCCACCCGGCGGGGCGGGGCGGGGGGGAGGCGGCGCCGTCCGCGCGCGCGCGCTGGGGGCGGGCCCGGCTCCCCCCGCGCGTCAGGCGCCCGATGGGAGCGGCCGCGCGGTCACGTGGGGCGCAGCATGGCGGCGCGCGGTGAGTGCGGGGCCCGGCGGCGCTGCGGGTCCGGCGCGGTTCTGGGTCCGGCGCGGCGCGGGGACTCGCCCGCTCGGTTCCGGCCCGCGGCGAGGCCCGGCCCCGGTTCCCTCCCCCGGTGCCGGCCCCGAGCCGCGGCTGGACCCTTCCCGCAACCCCGGGGCCGCTCCCGGGGCCTGGCCCCGCGGCCCGGACGCGAGCTCCCCCGTTAGCCCGGGGCCCTCCGCCCCCTTCCCTGTGCGCAGGAGCCCGCCGAGAGTGACCGGAGCCACCGGAGCCGCGCCCGACCGGGACCCCCCCCACCCCACCCCA
The DNA here is from genome assembly GCA_011075105.1 of Heteronetta atricapilla. NCBI lineage: Eukaryota > Metazoa > Chordata > Aves > Anseriformes > Anatidae > Heteronetta > Heteronetta atricapilla. The sequence goes on from CM021758.1 coordinate 4,354,066, forward strand.
GCGCCATGGTGACCGAGGAGCAGGTGGCCGCCATCGGCCGCACGCTGCTGGACGCGGCCCAGCCGCTGCCCGCCCGCTTCCGCGCCCTCTTCACCCTGCGCAACCTGGGCGGCCCCGCGGCCGTGGCCTGCATCGGCCGGGCCTTCGGGGACGGCTCGGCGCTGCTGAAGCACGAGCTGGCCTACTGCCTGGGCCAGATGCGGGACGAGGCCGCCATCCCCGTGCTGCTCGGCGTGCTGCGGGACACCCGCCAGGAGCCCATGGTCCGGCACGAGGCGGGTACGGCACCGGGGGGGGGGGTAGGTGCTGACACCCGGCGGGGGTGAACCCCGCGACCCCCGGTCGGGCCGGGCCGGTTGGCTGAGCCTCGCCTCCCCGCCGGCCGTCGCCGTGCTCGTTTGTGCGGCTGTGGTGTTTGGGAGGGCGGCGTCAGGGCCGGGGCCCTACCGCAGGGTGAGGCTCTGCCGGGGAGCTCCGGGGGTTCTCCTCGCCCCGACGCCTCCCCGAGACACCGCAGCCGCCTCCCGACGTCTCCTCCCCGCAGGTGAAGCCCTGGGCGCCATTGGGAACCCCGAGGTGCTGGACGTCCTGAAGCAGTACTCGGAGGACCCCGTGGTTGAGGTGAGGCTCTGGGGGCGGCAATTCCCCGGCGTTCGGAGCGATGCCGGCAGCGGGTCACAGCTGGGGCGCGCTCCCGGTGCTGCTCGGGGCCGTCCCGCACCCAGCGCCGCGTCCTCGTCCCCGCAGGTGGCAGAGACGTGCCAGCTGGCCGTCAAGAGGCTGGAGTGGCTGCAGGAGCACGGGGAGGAGCCGGGCGCCAGCCCCTACCGGTCGGTGGATCCCGCTCCCCCTGCCGAGGAGACGGACGTGGCCAAGCTGCGCGAAGCCCTCCTGGATGAGGCGCGCCCGCTCTTCGACCGCTACCGGGCCATGTTCGCCCTGCGGAACCTGGGCGGCCGCGACGCCGTGCTGGCGCTGGCTGACGGTAAGGGCCCGGCTGGGGCCGCCCGCTGTCTCCTCTCTGCAGGTTAATCCAGGATTGGCCTTGCCTAAATCCAGAGCTGGGCGGCTCCCTGAGCTGCTGCTCCGAGAGCTGCCTTCCCCCCGGCTGGCTTGCGGAGGGGGCGCAGCCCAGAACTGCGGTGGGATTTGCCTGTCTGAGCTGGAGGTTCCTGGTGCCAGGGACCTGCTTTGTCTGCCCTGGAAGGTCCGAGGCCACCCAGCCTCATCCTGGGCTCCGGAAATTGTTCTGGAGAGGGTGTGAATGTGTCCTGGCCAGGGAAGGGGCAGAGCACAGCCCCGGACCCTGTTGGTCCCTCTCTGCGGCCCCAGGGCAGTGGATGATGCCCTCCGGCCACCTGGTGTGAGCCGAGGGTGTGCCCGTGCCATGGGACGAGGTGTGCAGGGCTCTGGGACCTTGTCTCACGGCTTCCCTGCCCACGGGAGGGCTGCTGCACACCTGGGGCACTGCAGTGCCCATGGCGAGGGAGCCCCAGAGCCCCACGGGTCCGGGGAGAGGCAGCTGTGGGCTCCGAGCCCCCTCCGACCGCCCCATGCCTCCCCCAGCCCCGCAGGGTTTGGGTGGGGGGCCCTGGGTCGGCACCGTGCCGAGCTTTGGGGATTGACTCTCTCCTCCTCCCCGCAGGGCTCCGGGCCGGCAGCGCCCTGTTCCGCCACGAGATCGGCTACGTGCTGGGCCAGATGCAGGACGAGGCCTGCGTGCCGCAGCTGACGGCCGCGCTGCGCAGCCGCGCCGAGAGCCCCATGGTGCGGCACGAGTGCGCCGAGGCCCTGGGCTCCATCGCCCGCCCCTCCTGCCTGGAGACCCTGCGCGCCTTCGCCCAGGACGAGGAGCGGGTGGTGCGGGAGAGCTGCGAGGTGGCGCTGGACATGTACGAGTACGAGAACGGCTCCCAGTTCCAGTACGCCGACGGGCTCTGCAAGCTGCAGGCCTGAGCCCGGCTGGGCGCGCCGCCTCCTTCCCCCCGTCTGCTGGCACGGCTCCGTGCCCGGCCGGCGGAGGCGGAACTGGATTTGCTCTCTGGCACCATTACAGCCGCCTTCTGCATCCAAATCCAGGCTCAGCTGCTACTTGCTCCCCCCCTCACCCCCTGTTTCCTGGATCTGCCCCTTCCCCTGCCCGCAGCCTGGCTCGGGGCTCGGAGCGGTTGGGCTCTTGCTGTGTGCCAGAGCCCAGCGCGGCGGCTCGGGGCGCGTGGGCTCTGCTTTCCCCAGGGGAGCTTCGCCGGAGGGGTCGGGGCAGGCTTGGGGCGCTCCCTCCTGTAGGTCGGAGCTGGGCAGAGCCTCGGAGTTGCCCTCGGTGTCGGTGCCGAGCCGGGGCCCTCCTTCCCTCTGCAGCTGCTGGGGCGCTGTGGGTTTGGCCTCTCCTGTCGGGGCAGGCCGGCTGTGCGCTGCAGCAGCCTTTGCCCTGGGATGGGGCTTGTTCCACGGCAAGGCTCGGAAGATTTGGCCGCGGTTTTTCTTTTCTGCAGGGAATGGCAGCGTGGGGAGGGCTTATGGGGTGAGGCAGAGCCTGCCCGGACTTCCCCCGTGTTTAAGCAGAGCCCGAGGGCGGCGGCTGCCGCCTGCTGCCAGCACCCAGCACCCAAATCCCCCGGGTGCGTGCGGGGCTGCGAGGAAATAAAGCACCGGCCCAGGGCACCGGCGGGAGCAGAGCCGTGATTCAACACCACGGGGTCCGGCCCCCTCCGGGGGTCCCCGGGGCTGCCCTCACAGCACGGGGAGGGGGGGCAGGGTGGGCAAAGACCCCCCCCCACGGGGTGAGCAGTGCCTGGAGTCCTCACGGTGCTGCCACGTGGGGTGTCCGTACCAGCACCTCTCAGCACCTCTCCCCTTGACCAAAGTCTCTGCGTGAGTCACTCGGGCTCCATCCCCTCGGTCCCCGAAGGCGCTGCTCCGGTGCTGCGGCGTCCCCAGGGCCTTGTGCGAGGAGGGAGCGCGGAGCCCCAGCGCGGTCCCCGTCTGGCCCAGCCCCGTGGCGGGAGCTCTGCGGCACCACGATTTTGGTCGGCAGAACCCAGACAGGGGTGCCTGAGCGCCGTGGCAGGGCTGTGACACGGAGGCTGGGGGCCACCAGCTGCCAGACCTCGGTTCCTCGCCGCTGCTGACAGCCAGCTGTCGGTTTCGCACCCGCGCAGAGGCGCCGGCGGCCGTGTGGCTTCTCGCCTCGCCCCCTCCGCCCTGCGCAGACCGCGGCTGGCAGCCGGCTTTGGGGCGGCACCGCCAGGCCTTGGGGAGCCGCCGTGCCCGGCCGTGTCCCCCGTGGGCGCTGGGCACCGGGACGTGGGGCGGGGGCGGTGCCGTTTCCCCCGTGCCACGCTGTTGGTGCCCCGTGGGAGCGCAGGTTTCGGTGTGCCCGGCGCTCCCCGGCGTGCTCGGCCCCGGGTATCTCACGGGGCTGCTCCAACCCTTGCTCCCCGCTTCCCGGCGCTGATTTTCCAGATGTGAATCACGCAGCCCAGGCAGGAGCCCTGCCAAATTTTTGCCTCTGCTCTCCCCCCTCCTCCCCCACTCCCCCACCTCCTCCTGCCTGCCTGCAAAAAACCTCAACTCCTCCGAATGCCTTTTAAGCCAGAATTGGAACGAAAGCGGCATTTTTGCGGCTGGGATCTGGCCCGGGTGCAGCAGAGCCGGGACGTGCGCGGGGAGCAGAGCCTGGGCGCCGAGCCCTGCCTTGGCACCGGCTCCGGCGCGGGCATCGCAGGCAGCTCCGTCCCTCCCTGGCCATCCCACCCCGGGAAGGGATCGGGGTCTCTGGGGGTTTTTCCAGCTCTTTTGGGCACTCGGTGCTGGAGGGGGGCCCGGGGGGGGCCAGGACTGCTGCAGGCCCCCTCCTGGCCGCCAGCCCCGGTGCTGAGGGCGGTGCTTTCAGGCGGCGCTGGGCCCCGTCAAGGACTCGGTGCCATCTGCTCGGGGGATTCGGGGCCTGCAGGGGGATTTAGCTTGGGGGGGGGAGCTGGGGGCATCCCTCCCCTTTTTGGGGACTCCCCAGCTGCAGCCGAGTCCCCGCTCACAATGGGATGCGGGTGCATGCAGCGCCACGTGAGGGGGGATTTTGGGGACCCCCTCCCGGGCCACCTTGGACACTTCTCCCCCCCCCCCCCCCCACGCTGAGCTCGCCCGGGCTGTGCCCGGATTACGGGCGCTAAGCTCCTTCCCGCGGCTGCTCTGCCCTCCGCGCCGGCGGGCGAGCGGCTCCCTGAGCATGGGGGGCATGGGGGCAACGGGGGAGCCTCGGGGGCCCTGATGCCGCTTGTCCCCTGCGTCCCCCCGCGCGGCGGAGGTTCGGGTGGCTCTGGGGCGAGCCTGGCCATGGCCCTGCCGGGGGGCTCCGTGCCTCGGCACCTGCTGCAGTCCCCCCCCCGAGGAGGACGGGGTGCTCTACGTGGACTACAAGCCCCCCGCCCTGGACAGCATCCGCCTGCCCCGCTACGTCGTCTACCTGGTGATGGCGGCCAGCCTGGTGCTGGTGGTGGCGTACGCCATCGTGGGCCACCTCATCAAGGACCTGGTGCACGACTTCGCCGGTGAGTCCTTGGGAGGGGGGACGCGGCGCTGAGCCACCGGGGTCCTTGTGGGGCTGGGTGGGGGGCGAGGGGGTCCCCGACCGGCCCAGAGGGGAAACGGGGCGCTGGGGACGCTGGGGCAGGGGGCAGGACCCCGCTGGCCAAAGAGGTGATTTTTTTTCCCCAAATAAATGCAGGATGAGGCAGGTTTTTGGTGCATTGCTCTGGGGCTCGGGATCCCCCTGGGGACACCGCGGTGGGGACGCGCTGCCCATGGCCCCGTCTTTGTCCCCACAGATTGGGCGTTCGGGCCCAAGCCGGAGGAGGAGAAGTCGGTGATGGGCGAGGGCGGCGTGCTGGAGGTGGAGTGGCCGGAGGAGGACGGGGCGCTGCCGGAGGAGAGGCCGCAGGGCGAAGGCTCCGGAGCGCTGCCCGGCATGGACGTCCCCCTGGGGCTGCTCTCCAGCGCCCCGCGCAGCTCCATCTCCTTCGTCGACCCCCACAAGAAGAGGTTTTTCTAGGGGGGACCCCGCTGCGAAGCCCCCCGGGTCCCCTCACCGCGGCTCCGTCCCCGTCCCCCCGCACCGCCGTGGTGCCAACGCGCGCAGCTCGGGGCTGTCATCGCGCTGCCCCCCAACAACCCCCCTGCTCCCCGTCCTGCTGGGGCACCCCGACCTTGGCCCATCGGCATGGGTGCACGCAGGCGTGGGATGGACACGGCCACACTGACGGCCACACGGACAGCCACACGGCCACATGGACGGCCACACAGCCACGCTGGGGGGGGTGCAGACACAGATGCGCCCCCAGCCATGGGCGCAGACCCTCGGGGCTCAGCCGTGCACATGCAGAAACCCAGGCGCACGCCGCTGCACGTGAGCGCGGGTGTGCACAGACACACGGAGATGCCCGGACAGCCACGGCCAGACGGGCAGGCAGGGTGCTGGGGGGGGGGTTTGGCCCCTGCCAGAGCCAGGCCCTGCAGGATGGGGCAGGGCTCGGCAGCACCCACGGGTGCCCCCGAAGCCGATCTCAGCGGGAGTGAAGTGCCCACGAACCTCTGGGAGGGGGCAGCGTGAGCGGGGGCTGCTTCGTGAGACCCCAACCCTTAAAGCAAGGCGGGGCCTGGACCCCTCCCAGCCCTTCGCTGGGGACCCCGTCCCCACATCCCCAGGATTCTTCGCCCCCTCGGGGACCTGCAGTGGGAGGGGGCCCCGATGGCGCCCACCCATGGGTGCTGCCCCCCCCCCTGTTTTCTCCCCGAGGACGGAGCAAGGCAGAGCGGAGCCACCCGCGGCCGCTGCCAAGGTCTGGGCGATAAGGGCATTAATCTTTACCCGGTTATGGCACCCGGCACTCCCCGGGCACGTGGGGGGCAGTGGGGAGAGCTGAGCCCCCTGCGTCCGTCCGTCCAGCCCCCCACCCGCCCGTCCCTCTGTCCGTCCGTCCATCTGCACCCACCGAGCAAACCCTGCCCCGCCGCGTGAAGCCGCTCTTCCAAAACGACACCGACAGGCCCCAAATCTGCCTCTTCTCCACCCAAAACCGCGCTGCTCCCGCGCTGCCCAGCTGCTCCCAGTCTGCCCAGTCTCCCCAGTGCCCGGGGTGCTGTCCCCGTGGCACTGCATCCGGGGGTCCCGGTGGGTGCTGGGGGTCCGAGGGTGCTGGTGGCGGAGCGGGGCGGAGGTGCCACCACCCAGGGGTTAAGGGCTCGGCGTTGCCATGGCACTCGGTGGCACTCGGTGGCACTTGTCCTCCTGAGCCCAATAAAAGCCGCCCCTTGGCCCCGGGTGCAGGGAGCGGAGCCGTGCGCGCTGGGAGACGAGCGCTCGCCTCGGGGTGCAGGATCAGGCCCCTCCGCCGCCCCGCGATGCCGAGGTCCCCGCAGCCCCTGGGGCTGCTGCTCCTGCTCGCCCTCGCTGCCACCGCCCGGGGACAGGAGGGTAAGTGCCACCGGCACCCCGCTGCCCTCCCCAGTATGACCAGTCTGCCCAGTGCCTCGAGCAGCGGCACTGCGGCAGCAGCCGTTCTGGGGTCAGAGCAGGAAAATTTGGGGGCGACTGCTCCACCCTGTGCCAGGCACCCCGTGCTCGCATGGGGACAGGTTGGCTGTGGCGGGGGTGGGTTTGTCACCGGGCCTCAGCACCCCAGTGTCCCCCAGCTCAGGACCCTATGCCCTGAGATGGGGGGTGCTGTCCTCTGCGCCACGGGGCTCCCCTGAACCTGTCCCCGTCCCTGTCCTCATTCCCACCCCTGTCCCTACTGCTGTTCCTGTCCCCATCCCTGTCCCTGTCCTTGTTCCTGCCCTCACTGCTGTCCCAATCCCCATCCCTGCCCCTATTGCTGTTTCTGTCCCCGTTGCTGTCCCTGTCCCCATCCCCATCCCTATCCTTGCCCCTATTGCTCTGTCCCCATCCCTGTCCCCATTGCTGACCCCATCCCCAACCTCGCTGCTGTCCCTGTCCCTATTCCTATTGCTC
>CM021758.1:4381130-4402572 GCA_011075105.1 Heteronetta atricapilla
GCTGCAGCGCCAACCCCTCCCCCACTGCGGTGTGCAGAGCCCAGCCCTGCACCCAGCCTGCACCCAGCCCGCACTCATCCTGCACCGCAACCAGCCCTGCAGCCAGCCTGCACCCGTCCTGCACCCGTCCTGCACTCATCCTGCACCCTGCACCGCAGCCAGCCCTGCTCCTGGCCCTGCACGCAGCCTGCACCCAGCCTGCGAACACCCTGCACTCATCCTGCACCCGTCCTGCACTCATCCTGCACCCTGCACTGCAGCCAGCCCTGCTCCTGGCCCTGCACGCAGCCTGCATGCACCCAGCCTTGCAACTGCCCTGCACCCACCCTGCGCCCTGCTCCTGGCCCTGCGCCCACCCTGCGCCCACCCTGCGCCCTGCTCCTGGCCCTGCGCCCACCCTGCACCCATCCTGCACCCACCCTGCACCCAGCCCTGCACTCATCCTGCACCCATCCTGCACCCAGCCTTGCAACCTCCCCACAAATGCCCTGCACCCCTCCTGCACCCCTCCTGCACCCAGCATTGTGCCCAGCCCTGGCTGCAGCCCTGCACCCACCGCAGCACCCATCCTGCTCCCAGCCCCGCGGGGAGCACCCAGCGTGCTGTGGGCCTGCAGCGGGGCCGTGAGAGGTGGGGGACGGAGCCCCCCCTCCCCAGCCTTGCCCGTGCCTCAGTTTCCCCACCTGCACCGAGTGCACAGGGGCCGTGCAGCTCCCTCCGGGCACCGCAGCGGGGTCCCCAGCACGCCCAGGCCCTCGGCATCACTTGCGGGGGGGGGCAGCTCAGCCCTCCCCAGCCTCCCCTAGCAGGGAGGCCTGGCCGGGGGGGGGCCTCCTCCACCGCCCCCCCTCCCTCACGTTGCCAGAGCAGCGGCTGGGAAATTCTGCTGACAGCAGCAAAAGGAGCCGGGCGCGGGCGGGCAGCCGAGCCCACGCGCTGCGGCCGATGCCGGGGGGCTGCGGGCGGCTGAAGCCAGGCGCTGGAGCCCCCCGGGGGTGAGCCCCCCCCCAGCCACCTCCCCCAAAAAGCCTCCTCCTCCCGCTGGCCTCCGGTCTGGTTTGGGGCTGGGGGTGCTGAGGGATGAGATGAGCAAAGGGGGGGACAAAGTGTGAAAAGGGGGCAGCGAGCGCACGGGAGCGAGTGGGGAAAGCGCAGGAGTGTGCACGGGTGCTGCTGGGTGCTGCTGGGTGCAGCACCGAGGGCGCAGCAGCATGCAGGACGGACCCAGCGAGCGTGCGAGGCCACGAGGACCCCCAGCCCCCCCCCCTGCTGCTCCCGCACCAGGACAGTGCGGGTCTCCCCAGCACGGGGTCCCCCCACGTCCCTCCCTGCCTCAGTTTCCCCTCCGGCCGGATAACCCCTCCTTGCTGCAGCACGAAGCAGTCTGTGCTCAACGGGGCCGGGCGATGCTGAGCGCCCAGCACCCAGCAGCACCCCTGGGGTCCCCCCCCGAGCTGCCAGCTGTCCCCCGGTCCCCCTTAACCGGGGCACGGAGCGACCTTAACAGGGAAAGTGAGCGGCTGCCAGGCCTTATCAGAGAGTATTTACAGCCACCGTGTTCCCAATTAGACATCAGGTGACTGCGGCTGCTGGGGACCCAGACACCAGGGTCAAGGTCACGGGCGGGGGGTTGGCAGGGGGGCGGCCACCTCCCGTGGGGACACCCGTGGCTGCGGGACCACTGGGGATCCCCCCTGGCACCCACACCGCGGGGTCCCCGCTCCTGGCGCTGCAGCCATCATCGGGGTCCTCGTCCCTGCCGGCAGCACAGCCACTGCAGGGCTCCCAGTCTGACCCGGGGGAGGGCTCCCAGTCCAGCCCAGTACAGTGTGCAGGGTGCCCCCAGCACGGCAAGCAGCACCCCATTTAAACCCAGTGCCCTGTCCCAGTTCAGCACAGCAGGGCCCAGCACACAACACCCCCCTACGCTGCCCAGCACCCGATGCCGCATCCTGCCCCCCACCCCAAGCAGCACCCGCGGCCCCGCACCCAGCACGGCGCCCGTCATCCCCGGTGCACCCACGGGGAAATGGCCGCGCCTGCTGGGTCCCATCCTGCCCTCGAGCGCGCGGGTGGGAAGCGCTGGCACAACGCGCACGCACACGTGCACTCACACGTGCAAGCACACGTGCACGCACACACGTGCACACGCCAGCCCTGGGGCAGGATCCAGCCCCGGCGGGCACGGTGCAAGGTGTGCCCGGCTCTCCCCGACCCACTGGGCACCGACGGGTGCTTGGCGGTGTCCCATGGGTGGGGGGCTCCCCAGAGAGGCCACCGAGTCGTGGGACAACGCTGGGTGCTAGTTTTGGGGAGCAATCCCCAGGCTCACCATGGGACATTGTCGCCAGGCATCGTGACCTGCCCGTCCCCAAAGCCACGAGGGTTTTTGTGACCCCAAAACTTGCATCCCTCCAGCGCCCGGCCCACCCGCCCTGACGGGGGGCACGGGGAGCCTGGCAGACCACGGTGGCTTCCGGGGGACCTGGGCGACGCCCGGCACATCCACCCACGCCCGCTGTAATTTATGGCCCCTGATGTGATTTTTTCAACCCCCTTTGTTGGGATTACAGCCCCGAGAGCCCCCCCGGTGCCGTGATCCATCCCTGGGCTGCGGCCAGCGCCAGCAGTGCCGGGAGGGGAGCAGCCGCCCTGCGCTCCCCTCACTGCATCGGCTGTGGTTGGGTGCAGGGGGACACCGGGGAGCAGGGGGACACCCGGGGGCATGGGGGCACCCAGCCTTGAGACCTTTTCTCAGCCCACATTGAGCACACGGGCCACAAAGGTCCCTTCCCCGTGGGGCTCCACCTGCACACCCCCTGTGCTCGGTGCCAACAGAGCTGCTTGTGCCGGCACGGTGCCAGCCGGGGCCAGCGAAGCTGCCCAGGTAAAGTAGGAGCTGCCCCGAGCTCCAAGCTTCGTCTTCCTGGCATGCGGGGAGGTGGCGGGAGCTGGCAGTGAGGACGGCAGCTTCGGGACCTATTCCTGGCCACGCTGCGTCTGCCTCGCCCACCGTGCCTCAGTTTCCCTGCTCTGATCGGGAAGGTGGCCACGGCAAATGGCTGCTAGGCTGCTGCCAGCATCCCTGGGGACACGCTGGGGACAGGCTGTCCTTTCCTGGCCCACATCACCCGCCTGCTGCCCTGGGTCCCCAGCATCAGCAGCACCCTCGGGGACCGCTCACACCACGGCCCTCCCCGGGAGCCAGGATCGCTGCCAGGTGGGGGGAGAGGGCAGGCGTGGGCAGCAGTGGGGTGGGGGCACCCACATGGGAGGGGATTCACTGCGGTGTGCTGAGCCCTGGGCTCCTCTCCGTGGGGCAGGGGAGGCAAGGTTTGTCCCCGGTGTGGCGTCCCCGACCTGCGGCACGGGGAGGGAAGGAGAAGCAAAGTCCCCCGGCTCCATCCCCCTCCCCGAGAGCTACCCAGGCTCCCTACCTCTCTCGCGGACAAAGTAGGCCAGGTAAAGGTCGAGCTCCTTGACGGAGACGCTGATGTGGTGGGGCTGGACGCAGAGGATGGGGTTGGTGCACTGGCCCGACTTGACCAGGCGCTCGCCGTCCGTGCTCTCCAGCGGGATCCCTTTGAAGAGGATGACCATGACGAGGTCGAGCCGCCACACCTTGTCCGCCTGCCGCAGGCAGTCGATGCGGCGCATCTTGCCCTTCTGGTCGGGGTTGGAGAGGACGCAGCACGAGGGCTTCTTGCCCGTGATGGAGAGCACGAAGTCCTCGCGGCACTCGGGCCGGATGTCCTTGCGCAGCTTGGCCAGGAGGCGCGAGGCCCACTTCTGCTTGACCTCGGGCTTCTCGCTCAGCAGCTCGTCCTTCACCGCCCTCTCCTCGTCCTTCGTCATCCTCTTCTCGTGCTTCTTGAAGTACTTGCGCTTGCGGGCCTGCAGGTTGAACCAGGTGTAGGCGAAGGCCCGGACGTGGGGGAGCAGCGCCTCGATGAAGGGGTGGAACTCATCCTGCGGGAGCACAGGGACAGGCCGTCACCCCCGGCCGAGCCCGCGACCCCCCCTCCCATGTCCCCAAACCCACCCCCGGCCACCCGCGGGGACCCGCTGGGGACATCCCCGCCAGGCCACATCCCCGTTGGACCAGCGGCCAGGAGGCAGGGAAGCGGCACACGCCTGCCGGGGACGGGACCCCCCAGCCCCTCACAACAGGGATGCGGAGGGGGACACGGGACATCACTCCCGCGTCCCCGGCAGCACCCATAAATCCTGCCAGGCCACCAAACATGGCCTGGGCGCGACGGAGCCGACGGGGCCGCGGAGGGGCAGGCGCTGACGTCAGGCGTGCTGTGTCGGCAGGATCCGAGCCCTCTCCCCTTCCCACCCACGCGCGCCGGGATCCGTTCCCGACAGGCGCAGAAATCCCGCCTGACATCTCACCCAGCCGCGCCGGGTGCCCAGCGGCCGCCCGAGCCACCCGGGTCGGGTCCCCAGCACCCCGGGGTGGCACCCGAGGCGGGCGCTCCGCTGGCCGCAGGTGCCACGGTGCTCCCCTCTCCTTCCGGACCGAGGAAACTCCCCCCAGTTTGCCCCAGTTCTGGCCAGCCCGGCTGCTGGCGGCCGGCCCGGTGAGCAATGCGTGCTCTGACTGTCTTTTTCCACTTGGCTGCTGGATGAGGCCGTCCCCGAAAGAAAACAAGGAAAGTGCATCCATCTCCCCGGCCCCTCCTTCCCGCATCCGATTTTCCCAGTTCGGAAAAAATCTGTGCTTCCTGGCTGGGGCTGGGGAAGGGGGGGGATGGAGGGGGACACACACGCACGGGGCACAGCGAGGTGTCGGGAGCCCTCCCGGCGGGGCGCGGGGCTCGGCAATGGAAAATCAACGCGGCCGGGCTCCCCGGCGCCTCAGGGCGGCTGGGTTGAGGCTGGTTTGTGTTGGGAAAACAGCCCCCGTGCCCCAGCTGGGTGCAGAGCGAGCATGGCTGGGAGATGGCAAGGAGCAGCCCTGGGCAGGATCCGGCCCTGCGGGTGCCATGGGGGGACCTGGCATGGAGCAAGCGGGTGTGGGAATGGAGAGGGCTGCGAGAAGCGGGGTTGGTTTAGAGAGGGTGCAAACTGGCCTCTGCCTGCCCACCACCATAGCTCCGACCCTCCCAAAAGCCTTTTTTCCCCTCGTTTTCTCACTCCCCCCCCCAACCAGATTGCGGCGGCACAGCTGAGGGCAGGGCGAGGGCGAAGCGGCCCCGTGGTGCGCAGCCGGGGCGGAAGCAACGCGCGTCCCCGAGGGCAGGGTTTGGCCGCGGGGCCCCTCACTGCGGGCAGTGCTGTGCAGCGGGACGGGACCCAGCCCCACGCTGCAGCCCCACAGCTAGGCTGGGGGGGGGGACACGGCCAGTGGGGGGGCTGGCTGCAGGGAGGGGGACCCAAGCCTGGGCAGGATCCGTGCAAGGACGGAGCCCCCGCTGCAGGCTGTGGACAGCGGTGCCGTGCCTCGGCCAAAGCAGCCCTATCCCCAGGCGACCCCGCGGTCCCCTCCCGGCACCAACCGTCCCTGCTGGGGCTCCCACCCGGCCCCAGCCCCAGCCCAGCCCCAGAGCAGCCCCACACAGCCCCCGTTGCTGTCCAGACCCATCCCTGGATCCCAGACCCTGCTGGCCCCCGAGCCAGGTCCCCTTGCACAGATCCCAGTCACAACCAGCACAGCTCCACCAATCCCCAGAAGTTCCCCCAAGCACAGACCCCAGTATTTCCATGCACAGTACCCCCTGGAAGCTGAAGGCCCCCACTCCAGACCCATTTTATCCCACACTGACCCCAGAAGCATCACCAGAGCTGTGACCTCGACGGGTGTCCCCTCACAGCCCAGAAGGACGCAGCCTTGCTGGGGACGCATCCTGACCACAGGGACCATCCTTGCTGGGGGACAGATTTGCCACGTGGACCCACCCTGCCTGCAGGGACCCATCCCAGCCCCGGGGATCCAGTCCTGCCCAGGGGATCCAGTCCTGCCCACGGAGCCGTCCCTGCCAGCTGCTCCTGGGGCATCCGCAGCCCCGCACGGCCGCAGGGTCTGGTTCCCTCCCCAGCAGCAGCCGCTAATTCAGTGCAGCTGGGCAAGGGCTGGGCATGTGTCTTAAATCAGGGAAGAAGGTCAAAGAAAAGTAAGACAGGAGCCGAAAAAAGAAGCAGCGAGTTCCAAAAACAATACTTGGCCGGGGCGGTGGGCGGCTGATCTTCCTTGGTGGCCGGTTATCCAGGCGAGCCCTACAAATTGCTGCCATACCCTGGCCCCCGCCACCCTCCCCGGGCAGCCAGCGGCAGGGCCGGCCGGAGGGCACCGCGCTGTTGTCCCCTCGCCGTGGGCAGTGACACCCCGGGGACGCCGCGCAGGGACCGTGGAGGCAGCGCCTCGGGTGCTGCTCGCCCTCACTGCAAAGCCATGGGACGAGCGGCCACCCCACCGCCCTTGGGGCCCCCGGAGCTGTGGTGGGGCCCCCCTTTGCACCCGTGGGCACCGCAGCAGGATTACGGAGAGCCGGGAGCCGAACCCAAAGCCGATCAGCCCCTCGCCAACTTTCCCTCCCGCCCGGCTTATCCCGCGCGGAGATGCGGCACCGCGCTAAGCCGCTTTAGCGGGGCCAGGCGAGGCCAGCCAGGGGCACGGGGACAGCCGGTGGGACGCCGTGGCTTGGGGACAGCCGGAGGGGGCTCGCTGCCTGCCCAGCTGGGAGCTGCGTCCCCAAAGCCGGGCATGGAGGTGGCAGGGGACGGCTCGAGGACATTGCGGTTGCAGCCGTGGTCTCCTAGGTCCCCGCCACTCCCACTCGTCCCCCAGCCCAGGGGACATGCCAGCAGGGCTGGAGACTGTCCCTGTGCCCACAGGCACTGTGCACGGGTGTCCCCCACCCCGGGTGATGCCGGTCGGGTCCACCCCAAGCTTTGCCGTGGGACACGGTGGCAGGGAAGCGTTTTCTGCCTGCTCGTCCACAGCCAGCGCTGCCGGCCCCGTAACGCCCACCCCAGGCGCACGGCGCTGCACCCCCCCAAAAAAAGCACCCGTCCCCCCCCAACCCACCCATCCCCGGCACCCGCAGCACGGCGCAGTGCCGGCAAAGGGCTGGTTAACTTTTCCTCCTGTTGTTTTTCATTTGCTGGGCTGGGAAGCAGAGACATGCTGCAATACCACAGACAAGGCTGTTCTCGGGGCATTTCCGGCCGGGAATCTGGCAGCAGAGCCTGTTCTTGGGCCCCTTCCAGCCCGGGCTTGTAAAGCCCCACGACCCAGGGAGGAGCCGCCCATGTCGGGGTGCTGCTGGCACCGGGCCCCCTCCGTGCTGCCCTTCTGGGCTGGGGGAGGTCGGGCTGGGAGGGGAAACCGAGGCACAGGCGACCCCGTCTCCGTCCCGGTGTCCATCCTGCCGTGGGGCAGGGAGGGGAAGGACAAACGGATGCTCTGCGAGGCGCTGGGCACGCCGTGCCGGGATCAGCTCCCGCAGCCTGGGGGGGGCACAGCCGGGGCGCTGCCTCTCCCCACGCTCCTGCCTGTCCTCGTGGCTCCGCACCCCGGCTGCACGGCCGTGGCTGGTGCCTTCCACCTGGGGACAGAGGGGGACACGCTGTGCCAGCCGGGGACGTCACGGGGGTGGGCAGCCCCTCCTGCACACAGCCAGGGTGGGTGATTCCTCTGCTGCATGAGAAGCATTGCGGCACGGGCACCGTGGCATCGGGCACCGTGGCATCGGGCACCCTGGCATTGGGCACTGTGGCATCGGGCACCGTGGCACGGGCTGGCCGAGTCTCCAAGGCTCCTTTGCATGAGCGCCTTGTCCAAACAGGTTGGGCTCTGCGAAGCAGCCTGAATTTTCCAATGAAAAAACGTTTCCTCAGGAAATTCCCGAGCAGTTTTCATGGGGGAGGAGGAGGGGGACGGGACGGGATGGGATGGGACGGACGGTCACCTCGGCCATGGGTTTTGCTCCCCACCAGTGTGACCCCCAGCCCTGGGGGCAGCACGAAGCCGATCGCGCCGCGGGTGCGGAGAGGTGCGGGGCGCCCTCGCGGCATCTCGGCCCTGCGGAGACCACACAGCGTTTATTTTATTAAAGGATGCTCAGCCTCTCCACCAGCCAACCACACACCTCAAAAATGCTGCCGGCTCCGACGGTCTCCGCTCCTGCCAGCTCCCGATCCCCGGGGCCGGACGAGCCCGGGCAGGGGCTGGCACGCTGGGTGCTCCGCGCCGTGCCCGCCTGCCCCGCGGGGACCCACCGTGCTCGGGACGAGTCGGGGGGATGCACCACGCTCTCCCCTCGCCCCGAAAATCCCGAGCCCGACTTCTACGCAAATCCCTGGCGGAGACCAGGAGATGCTCCCTGCTCTCGGCCTCGGTTTCCCCGCTCCCCAGCACGCGGACGCTGTCGGCGCGGGCGGTGTGCGCTCCCGCAGCCCCCGCTCGTACGCGCAGAGCCTCCGGTAGCCGCTTATTAACTGTTCGCAGAAACGGCTCTCGGTAATAAGTTAACCTGGTAATGAGACCTGTTGCCGAGACAGATGCAAATGATTTCAAAGTGCTCATTAGAGGGTATTGAAGGAAGGCACTTAGTCCCTGAAATGCACCCAACCTTTCTCGGGGCCGTCCCTGCAACATATTAGAGCCCATTTTACAATAATTGCTCCAGAGGAGGAAATCTATTTGGATTCATCATAAAGTATTTATTAACAAGAGCTTATTCATAATTTTTGCTGCTCTCCGGCATGGTGCGGCCGAGCTTCCCGGCCGGCTCTGCACGTCCTGGCGAGGCCTCGCGGCGCTGCCAGTGCAGGTGCGTGCCCGGGAGGGAAACTGAGGCACACCAGGCAACACGGCTCTGAGCGCGCGGTCCCGCTGCCGCAGGAAGGAACGCCACCCAAAAATGCCATAAAAAACAAACAGGGGGGAAGAGACAAAGGCTGGAAGCGTTCACCAAGCGGGACCAGCGGGAGAGGAGGGATTGGACGCGCTGTCCCCACTCCTTGGCCATCCCTGTCCCTGTGGTGTGGACCCCGAAATGGCCCAGTGGGGGGTCCCCATGGTGGCACCTTGGGGTGCACCCTGAAATCAGCCCTGTCTCACCCACGGGGGCTGCGGGGATGGGCACCCTCCTGGGGAGCGCAGACCAAGCTGGGATGGAGGAGGGAGGTCCCTGCACCGCTGCACCCCGCAGAGACCCCACACGGGACAGCAGGGGACGTGAGTGGGTGCACAGCAGGTCCTACACACAGCGCCTGGGGACAGCAGGGCACGGTCTGAGCCCCCTCCAGCTCCTCCATGTGTGGTCCCAGGGTGCCCCCCCGAGCCCCTTGGTGCCACCCCAGCTGGGGGACAGGCGCACGGTGGCAGCCAACGCTCCCAGGGATGGTACGAGCCGTGCCGCCGCCCCCGCGTGCACCGTCCGTGGAGGTGCCGTGGGGCAGAACAGGCTGTGACGGCCCCGCTGTCCCCGGCTCCCCCTTAGTCGGGGTGGGGACGACCCAGCCCCATGCTTGCAAAACCCCTCGCAGCCCACGCCAGGGCCCCGGGCAGGGCACGGTGCCACCTCCCAGCAGCTCCTCATCACGGAGCCCCGCTGCCTTTCTCCCCGCAGCCGAAAACATCGGGGCTCCAGGGCTGAACCGTACCCAAAACGGGGTCTGGATGTGGCCACCCCGTTCGGAGCATAGGATGGATACAGAAAGAGGCTCAGCCACAACGGGTACACGGGCGGAGAGAGGCTCTCCCCCTTCAGTAACCGCCTCGGTGCTCAGCGCCGGTCAGGATCAGCCCGGGATGCTGCAGCTTGGATAACTACTGCACCCAGCGCCCAGCGCGCGCCCCAGCCCTGTGAGCACCGCCACCACCCCAAAACACCCCGCCACCACCCCAAAACACCCCGCCGCCTGCTTTGAACCCTGCACACCCCAGCTCTGCCACCCTCCTCCCGGTCCCCCCAGGCTGCGGCAGCCCCCGAGCGGTGCCGGTGCCCGCCCGCGCCTACGTGCCGGGGCGGGAGGCGATGCCGGCGCAGGTGGCGCGGGGCTGCGAGCGGCAGCCGGGAGCTCGCCGAGGCGGCTTCCCCAGGTCACGGGAGGCCGCGGCAGGCAGCGAACTTGCCAGTTGCTTTGGAAAACAGCAGGAAGAAAAGCAGCTCTCTTTGCAGCCCGGGGCTCAGGTGCCAGCGCTGCCTGGGCCGGCGCCAGCTTGCGCAGCCCTCCCCGGGGAGGCAGCACCGCGGGGAAGCCGAGGGAGGCCCAGGTGGGCTGCGGCTTTGGGGGGGGGGTCTCTCCAGGATGGAGGGGCTGGTGGGGGTTTTGAGCTCCGTCCCCACCAGCCCTGCATCCGGAGGGTGGGGGGACACCCATGGGTGCGGCGTGCGCCCCCAGCCCCACGCCTGTCACCCTGCCTCCGGTCTCCCCACGTGCACCCTCGCCACTGGCACCACCCCAGCCTCGCTCAGTCCTCCGTGAGCGGGGAAGTGGGGGTGCAGGGTGCAGGGATGGGGCAAGGGTGCCCCAGGGATGGAACCAGGAGGGGGCTGGGGAGGGGGACGCGTTATGAGGGGGCACCCGAGGCCACTCGCTGCCTCCCTGCGGACGTGCCGACGTGCTCAGTTCGCCCAGCGCCGCCGTTCCCCCAGGTGCCTCCGTTCCCCTCGGGGTGCAGGAGCCGACGGCTCAGCCACCTCCCCGGGGCGACCTGGCCTGCCCCCAAGGATGGGAATGGGGAAACTGAGGCACGGTGCTCCCAGGGGCCTGGGAAGCAGCACCGGGTAGGGGGAAATGGCCAAGAAGATGTCCCCCAGCCCCAAGAGGTGCCCCGTGGCCAGCAGCGCTGGAGCCACGTGGCTTCCCGGCCGACCCCCCCTGGGGCTGCGAGGAAGGGAAACGTTTTATGGAACTGGAAAAAAAATGGGTTGCCAGCAAGCCCCAGCCCTGCCAGCTCCTCCGCCCGACCCTGCGTCAGCTGGGGCAGAGCTGGAGTCGTTCCCCCCCCCCCCCCCGCCCCATGTCCCCCGGTGGCACCTGGGATGTGTCACCGGGACGGTGGCAGCTCGCAGCCCGAGCTGGCACCGCCGCCTGCGCAGAGGGAAACTGAGGCAGGGGAGACGCCCCGGGGCTGGCAGCGCGGTGCAGGCGAACACGTGTTGGGGCGAGGGAGCGGTGCCAGCTCCCCCAGCATCCCCCGTGCCCCCCGGGGCAGCACAGGTCGAGCCCAGGGCTCTGAGCCCGGCTTTAGCCCCTGACACAGGAGGTTTTATTTCCCTCCTGATGTATTTTTAGCCCTGCTTGCTCCATCCTGGCCTTTCCGAAGGGGATTAATACCTCTGCCCTCCGGCACTGTTAAAGGTGGGGGGGTGCAAAGGGGGTTAGGAGGGGGACAACTCCCATCTGGGGGGTGCCTGCAGTGGGGGGGGGGGGTCACCGGAGGGTCCGGGAGCCCTGAGTTGGGCAGCACGACCCATGCAACGGGAGCGCAGGAGCTACACCGACAGGCACACGGCACCCCCAAACTGCTCCCCGGGGCTACAACCGAGCCAGCCCAGCACTGCTCCCCCCCCCAAGGTGCCCATGGCTGGGATGGTGGCATTGTGCTGTCCCACCCCCCTGCAAATCCAGCCCCATGGGCTGGCAGCAAGTCACTGTTTAAAAATAACCCCGGCCTTTCGCGGCGCAGCCGGCGACCTCGCAGGAGGATTTGGCCGCGGTGAAGAGTTCACGGCCCCCCCGTGCCCCCCCATCGCCTGCCTCCCATCTGGCCGGGCTCAGCTTCAGCTCCTGCGTGTCATCCCGGGGGCTGGGGACGCTGGCCAGCAGCCTGGGGACAGGGCTGCCTCGGGTGTTTGGGGAACAAGAATTCTCCTCAAACGGCACACACTGCCTGTAGAGGTGGGGAAACTGAGGCACCAGGGTCAGGGCACGGCTCTCCCATGGACCCTGAGAGGATCCCCGACGGGACGGCGTGGCCCAAGCGTGGTCAGCTCCTGCACGCCGAGAGGCACGGCGAGCACAGCCAGGCACATCCCTGGCACCGACGGGTCCTTGCCTCCCGGGACACCGCTGTCACCGCTAAGTGACACTGCCACACCGCCGAGCCGGCAGTGCCAGCCTGCCTCGTGACGTGGAGCCCACGAGCCACCGGCCCTGGGCCACCTGCCCAGCCTGGCCCCGAGCCCAGCAAGGCCGCCAGGAGCCATCGCTCACAGGAGTCCAAGGTCCCCGAGCGGGGCCGGGCACTTTGGGAGCCAACGTCCCCGCCACCAGCTCCAGTGCCCAAGGGGAATGGACGGAAACCCCACGTGGGCCGGATCCTGCCGCGCGGGGCATGTTGGGTGTCAGCAGGGAGCAGTGCTGCCGGCCGCAGCAGTGCGGTGCCTCCAAGCACCGCAGGCCCTGGGACAGGGGTGGCACGGGCCAGCGTCCCCAGGTGTCACCTTGCCCACCCCATGCGGGGGCTTTGGGAATCCCGAGGAAAGGGGGCACGTCGTGGCACACCCGTTACCAGCACAGGCAGGCGTGCAAGCTTGCACGCTCCCCACCGCACGTGTGCGCCCATGTGCTGGGCACCCAGCACCGTGTGGTGCAGAAGCGCCGGGGAAGGCAGCGCACCCATCCTGCTGGTGCTGGGTTTCCCGCAGCACCCAGCCCCTGCAGCGACCCGGAGCAGGACACGGCGAGGCCAAGGCGGTGCCGCCGGCGAGTTCCCTGCCTGCCCAATTCAGCACCGCAAGGCGAGGAGGCTCGTGAGTGCGTCCCGGTTTCCTCCGGCGGTACCTCAGGATGCGATGCAGTCATCGCTAATGCATCTGGACTCATTTACAGGGATGAGAAAATGTTTCCAGGTTTCCCACAAAGTCCCATTAAGATCCCAGTATGACTCTATTTTTAGTGCCCGCATCGACAACGCCTTCCCCAGCCACCCCGGCACTCCGGCGCGCCGCCCTGAGCGGCTCCAGGCACCCGCGGGGCACCCGGGGCCGTCGGTGCCAGCACCCGCCGTGGGGAGCAGGGCCACGCTGGGGGCTGTGGGGTTGTTGGGGTGAAGCCCCAGCCCCGTGCTCCCAGAGGAGCTGGGTGGAGGGGATGCGTGGCCCCATCCTACAACCAAGCCTGGATGCACCCGTTCCTGGCGCGCGGGGCAGCGGGGTTTTGCACAGCACCCATGGGTGTCCCCCAGCACCCTGCTGCAGGGGTGTCTGCCGCAGCCCCCAGCGTGGCTTTTGTTTGAGAGCATCTGCAAAAGGAAACCTGGTGCGAAGCAGAAGGAAAAGCGGCCCTGGGCACCCAGGGGTGCAGGACCCCGCAGCGGGGCTGCGCACACCCGTGGGCGCAGGATCCCCAGCAGCACCAGCGCGGCGCCTGGCGCGTTCCCCGTGGCTCTGCTCGTTTCGGGGAGCCCCACGGGGCCGCTGGCGGAGCTGGCGAAGCGACGCTCGGATCCTGCACATGTAGGGTGCTGCGGGCTATCTATAGCAATGACCTAACCGGGAGCCCGGCAGCGCCTGGCCCCGCACCTTCCCTTATTGGTCCGGCCGCCGGCAGAGCCCAGACCTGGTAAAGAGATTAAAGCCGTCGCAGAGCCGAAGCTTTTATCCCTTGACACGCTCGCTCCACCGCCGGGTTTCGATTTCAAAGGCTGCACATGGGCAGCTCGCAAAGCCCCCTTTGCACCGGGGGGGGGGCTCCGCAAAGCCACGGCCGGAGCCGGGGGCAGCGGGGCGCTGGGTGCTGAGGGCCCAGGCTCCCAGCCCGTGCTGCAGCCGACGAGCGGGGGCCGTCCCCGCGCAGCCCCGGGTGACCTGAGGACACCCCGGCAGCGGGGTCGGAGCCTCCCCGCGGAGCAGAAACGTGCTGCGTGCCTGCAAAGCGTCTGCAGCCGCAGGGCCGGGGAAGGGGTGGCCGAGCGGAGGGGAATTTCCCCAGCTTTTTTTTTTTTTTTTCCTTTTTTTTTTTTCCGACGACAAACTCCTCGGCTTGTGCAATTAGAGAAATTTGTTTAACAAACTCTCCAGGGAGAGGAGCGGGAAGGTGGGGTGGCATGCAGCCAGGGGCTCTGCTCGCACAGGCCCCGTCTCCCCTCCCTCCAGAGCCTTTGATCCGCAGCGTGTGTTTCGGGGAGGAAGAGGAGCGGTTCCCTTCGGCCACGCCGACCCCGCTGCAGGGTGACGGTCACCCCGCTGCACCCCCTGTGCCACACGTGCGCACCCATGCGCGCACCCTCGCGTGCCCACGCGTGCCGGCGGGCGCGCACACGCTCCGGCATCCGCGCGCGCCCGGCTTCTCTTTCTCATGCGATGCCATTTCCATCCAAAACCCTTTACTCTGCACTTTTCTCCTCGGCGCGGCTTCATTTGTATTCACACCGCGCCGCTCGCCTGTCCTGGCGCACAGGTTACTAAAGGAGATTTCGCAGCGCGGCGCGGCTCACGTTACGGTTCTCGCTGTCTCACTTTCCCGAGTCGCAGGGCAGCAGCCGGGGGACTGCAGGATTAGGGGGGGGGAGAAGGAAACGGCAGATCCCGGCTCCAGCCGTGCAGCCGTGGGACGAAGCGCCCGGCTGTGCCGGGTGGCTCCCGGGGGAGCTGGCACAGCACCAGCGCTCTCCATCCTCCCCGGCTGCCGCCACGCTGCCGCAAGGTGGGAGCCGCCGGCGCGGGGGCATCGCCGAGGGAGCGAGCGGGGAGCGGCGCCTCTCGTTTCGGGGAAAGGGAAAACGTCTGGGTGGAAAATCAACATTTCTCTCTCTCTCCCTCTTTTTTTTTTTTTTTCCCTTTGAAAGTAAAAATATTTCTTGGGTTTTAGTGATCAGAAACATGTTGGGGGTTTTTTTTGGACAACGGCCGGTCAAATACCGTTTTCTCCACGAAGGGAATGCAGGGGCCCTTTGCAAGGAGAACAAAAATGTCTTAAGAAACACAATAAAAACCCTTTTTGTAAAAAAAAAAAAAAAAAAAAAAAAAAAAAAAAAAGTCCATGAACTCAGACAAACTCCCGGGGCCTGAAAGGCAGCTGGGGAAGAGGGGTCAGCAGGAGGGCCGGATCCTGGCGCTCCTCTGCCAGGCAGCGCTGCCCGGCCCCTCCTGGCATCTTGGCCGGGACAAGGTGGCTGGGAGGGGAATGCCCAGCGTAAAGCAGCCTGAAGCTGGGGATTTTGCCCAAAATGCTGATTATGGATGGCTGCTGGCAGGTGACGGCAGGATTAATGCGCTTTTAAAGCAGCGGCGAGTTAACCGAGAAATCAATCCTTGGCACGGCCTGGCCCGTGGTCCCTGCACCTGGGCAGCGGGATCCTTTCCCAGCTCCTCTCCAGGACTTGGGAAGCGCCGGGGCTTGGCGGCGGCGCAGGGCGCTGGGCGCTGGCCAAGCTGGCACGGCGCGGCGCGGCCGCGGGGGATGCCTGCCCGGGGCCGACGTGACGGATGGCGAGCCCGGCCGTGCGCCCGCTGCAAGCTGGGACCCGGCAGCGGGATGCCCTTGGGCACCCTCTGCATCCCCATCCCTCCGCCTTCCCTCCCCGAAGGAGCTCAGGCTCTTGCTGGTGCTAATTTGGGGCATCCAAACCCCTCTGAAATGCTCTGGTACCCGAACCCCACAACGGTTTGGTGCTGGGCATCACCCTGCCGTGATGCTGGGCACCCCTCAGCACTGGCTCGGTGCCTGACCCCTTCAGCCACATTGTGGGGACGTCACCGGCGATGCCACGCGGCGCTGGCCCTAACCAAGAAAGCCGAGCAGCCGTCGAGGCCCCAGCTGCTCCCCAACGCCTTTGGGCAGCGCGCGGGCTCCTCCGCCCTGCCCCGACCTGCCCGGCGCACCCCGGGGTGCCGCGGGAGAAATCCCCGCCCCGCGGGTCCCCAAGGTGCAAATTGCACCCTCGTGCTGCTCACGTACCCAGGGACCTGCCCTTAACCCCCAACAGCCTGGGCACAGGGATGGGGGACACACATACCCCTTGCCCCCCCCAAGTGCTCAGCCCCCTCGGCGGCGCTCAGCACCACTCAGGCGCGCCATCACGTCCATCCCCGTGCAGGAAGAGCCGCAGCATGGACGGGGGCGGCAGGCAGCGAGCCAGCCTTGCACGGAGCTGTTTTGCCTCCCCCCCAGCCCTCCTTCTCCCCCGCCAACAAGGGACCCTGTTGCAGCCGCCATCCCTGTCCCCATGGCTCTGTTTGTCCCAGTCCCTGTCCCCGCAGCTCTGCTCCTCCCTGGGAGCCGTGCGGTGGCACGGGCACCAAACCTCAGGGGCCAGGCACGGGGAAGGCTGACACGGGCGGTGCAGGGCAGGGAAGGCAGACGAGCAGGCAGGGCAAGCTGTCCCTGTCCCCAGGGCCACCCCCAGCAGGGACCCCACTCCATCACCACAGGCAGGGGACACCGTGCCCCTTTTTCTGCTTGCGTACAAAACCCAGGTGAGTCGTGAGTGGATGCCAAATATCGCCATGGCCGGCGCACGATGGGTGTCTCACATGGAGAGGAGGGTGCCAGGCACCCAGGACCTCCCGGCTCCCCCTTGCTGGCAGAGCCCCAGCCCAAGTGCTGGGGTGCGAGCCCCACGCACAAGGGCCGGTACCATTCTCTGCGCAGCCATCAGCCGCACCCAGGGCCGTACAACGGGGCCTGAATGCAGAGCTCGGAGCCCCGACCCCCCCCCTGCTGCACCCAGCTCAGGCCAGGAAAACAAAACCCTCGCACACCGCGAATCCCTCACCGCCACCGTGGCATCCGCGCCGGGGCTGCCCGGCCGGCACGGCCGCTCCCCGGGGAGCGAGGGGCCGCAGCGCACGCCCTTCGCCGCGCCGTGCCAAGGGGAACCGAGGGCACGCGGCCAGCTCGGCTCTGCCCGCGCCCTGGCCACGCTGCAACGACTCCCACAAGCTAGAAAAAGCCGCGGGGTCAGGGCTGGAGGGCTCAGACTACAGCTCCCAGCATCCTTCCCCAGACAGCTCAGCCTCGGGGAGAAAGAAGGCAACAAACGGAGCAATTCCCCGCTCGCTCGAAGACGCACGGGTCAGGCTTTGTTTCTCCAGGCTCCCTGCACAAGCGTGCGCGTGGCTGCGGCGCTGGGCACGCTTTGGGCTCCTCGAGGAAGCGGTGGGGGAGAAGGGGCGAGCGGAGCTGCCGGGAAGAGTGAATTATCACCGGGCACCTCGGTGCGCAGGAGGACGATGGCTAATTTATTGTGCACAGCCCCAGCCAAGTTCAAGGTGATGCCGTGGAGGCTGGCGCAGCAGCAAGGGCCTCATCCTGCCCGCACCAGCTCCCTGCGTCCTCCTGTCCTGCTCACGGCTGGGTTCATAAATCGCTCTTAAAAAGGGATCTATTTTTACCGTCTGGGGATTTAAAATTAGAGAGGGCAGAAGCGGCGAGGTCCCGGGCTCGGCCGGGGCGGGCACGGCACGGCGGGCGCCTCGCGGGGAAAGCCAGGCTCTCCCGAAGGTTGCACTTAAAGAACGGCCTCATTGTTTTTCCCAAACAATGCTCAGCAGATGGGAGAATTGAAAGTGTGTTGCAACCTTCCCTCTCTCCCAGCGCCGTTCCCGGCGAGCTGCTCCTATGCTTTGGCAGCCGATCTGAGCTCCCGGCTGGAAACCAGTTTGCCAGAGCTACTGGTGGAGGGGCGAGCCCCCGGCACCAGCTGCACCGCGCTCCCCTCTCACTGAGCAATCCCAAAAAGCCCAAGCAGGGCCAGGCACGGGGCCACCACCTGCCCTTGGAAGGTTTGCCAAGGGACTTTTAGGGAAGGCCCCGGTGCGAGGTGCCCGGGGGGGGCTGGTTCCCCGCGGGGGCCACATGCCCAAGCAGGTGGCAGCGGCCGGGCACCATGCAGGGCCCCCCCCCTGTGCTATGGGGACCGGGAGCGGTGATGGTGCTGCGGCCACACGGGACGGCGGGTGAAACCACGAGGAAAAGCCACGGCCACGTGGCCGCGACGCCTCTCGCGGTGCGGCACCACGGGGCCCCCACGTCCCCGGTCCCAAAGGTGGCACCCAGCGGGGTTTGTGCTGCCGGGGGGTGCAGGCCCATGGCCCTCGTCCCGCTCCCCGTGCCAAAATGGGGCTGCGGGGATGCATCTGTGCAAAATGTGGTGCTGGGGCCCGGCGCAGGGGAGAGGGGCTCAGGCAGAGCGCGGCGGGGGGAGGCTGAACAAGCCCCCGCACTGCACCGCGGCACCCAGCTCCCACCACAGCCCCGGGGCTGATATCCCCACCTTGCTCCTGTGCTCGGGGTGCCTGGGGGGGTCAGGCTCAGGCCGGGGGGGGCAGCCGCAGGGTGATGCAGACGGGCTGGAGGAAACACGAGGCGAGGAAACGAGCAGGAGCATCGCAGCGGCCATCAGACCTGCAAATCTTCCCGAGCGCTTGGGTAAATCCCTCCCCAAGCAGGGATCGCTCCAACGGCTCGGCCGGGAGCCCCACGGGGGGCACAGGGACGGCGGTGGGTCCACAGCACCGGGGCTATTTTGGGGCACCAACAGCCAGACCCCCTCCCTGGGGGCAGGGAGAGGCCCTCGCACGCGGAGCCCTTGGCCGTGATGCCGGTGGCGCTTCCCTGCTAATCTGGGCAGCTCCGTCTTGGTTTCCTGCCCGGTCCCTGAGAGGGGACAGAGGTGAGCTGGGGGATGGGGAGGAAGTCCCGCAGCGGGGACAGACAGCTGAGCAGGCACCGTGTCACCCTCCTCGCCGCGGGACGCTCGCCCGCGGCCCTGGCCAGGAGCACGTCGCGACCGCTGCCTTTGCCAAGGCTCGTTCTGGCCTCATCGGGCCACGAAGCCGGGGCTCGGGCCGGCTGTGGCCGGGCTCGGAGCTGCACAAGTGGGGCTGCGAGCGGCCAGCAAGGGCCTGGGGGGCTCGAGGGATTCGGGGGGGCCGGCGGCGATGTCGCAGGGGAGATGCGCGAAGCCAGAGGCAGGGCGGGTCCCGCGCACGTTCCAATGTATCCACATCACCATCCGCAGCTCCCCGAGCCCGGGAGAGCCTCCCCGCCGAGCGAGTGGGATGGGAATGGCTTGGCTCTGGCACGGCGGGGCCGGGGGGGGCGGGGGGGGCCGGATCCGGTAGGTGCAGACGACGTCTGGTCCCATCTGGGCTGGATTCAAGCGGAGGCTGCGCTGGGGCAGAGGGGAGCCGCAGCCTCCCCGAGGCGAGGGCGGCGGGGCAGGGGGTTGGAAACGTGCCCCCCCCTTCCCCGATCCGCTGGGAGCGGCGCGGTGCTGCGAGCGGGAGGCTCCTGGAGCCCCGACCGTGCCATTCCCACCTCGGCCCCGCGCCCTGAGAGGGCAAAAACGGGCTCTGCGAGCGGGTGGGAACGGCAGGGGGGCCTGGGAAACACCGAGACGGGTGGGGGGGGAAGGAGAAAGAGAGAAAAGATGAGAGCGAAAGGGGTGAGGAGAGGAAAGGGAGAAGAGAAAAGCGGGAGAGGGGAAAAAGAGGAGAAAGGAAAAGAGAAAGGAGGTAACAGAAAAGAGAGGGAAAAGAGAAAGAAAGAAAGAAGAAAAATAGAAAAAAAAGAAAATAAAAAATATAAAATAATAACAAAAAGAATAGGAAAAAGAACAAGAAAAAAGGGGGGAAAAAGGAAAAAAGAAAAAAAGAATAAGAAAACTGAAAAGAAAGACGACGGGTCGAGGTGCTGCCCTTGCCAAGCCAAGCCCACAGCTGGGAGCACCAGCACTGGGGTCACCCGCTCAGCACCAGCTCTGCCCACCCGCGCCGTGCCCGTGCCAGCCCCCCCCCACTGCCCCGACTCCCCCCGCAGCACGTGCGGCGCCGGCGATGCCCAGCCTTGGGCAGGGTGCAGGGTTCAGCAGGGGGGGGCACATCCAGGCCACAAACCCCATCCCCTGCCCCCCCCTTTGGCTGCCAATGCCCCAAGGTGGGGCCGGATCCTGCCCATGCCCGGCGCGGGGATGAGATCTGCAAGGAGGGGCTGCGCTCAGCGTGGCGAGCCCATGGCGCGGGCATGGGGGGGTAGGAGATGGGAGGTGGGGGGGGGGCTGGCACCGGCAACACCCCCCTCCCCTCAAAAAATAATAAATAAATAAATAAAACCCACCAGAGCCCTTGTAGGGCGCGGCGGCGGGGCGGGGAGGGCAGCACGAGGCCGGACCCTGCGCACGGGCGGCTGCCAGCAGGGACGAGGTTACGCGGCGGGGGCCGGCTGCCTGCTCGATAATCAAATCCGTATCAGCGATCGATAAGGGACACGGCACGGGCAGAAGCACGGCCGCGAACGCCCCAGCCCCGTGCGATTTCGGGGAGCCCCTCGCCCGCCGCAAGGCCCCCGTGGCGGCCACCCCCCCGTGCGCCACCGGGCCACGTCGGCGTCGCCCGCGGTGCCACCACCGTCCCCGTGTGCACCGGGGTCAGCGCTGCCCCTCGAGGGCCCCGCGAGCACGTGGGGGTGGCCCCGGGTTGGGATGGGGAGCGGGGGGGGGGCAGCGGTGGTGGTGGCGTGGGGGGGCCCCCATATCCCGCCCTGCGCGGCCCTGCCGCCCTCGTGCCCGCCAGCGGGTGCGCGGCACGGCCCGCTTGTGGGTTGTCCCAAATTTGGAGGGTTTTGGAGAAAACCCCCGTGCCCCCCCCCCCAAGTCGGCCTTTCCTTGTTGCCCCCCCCCCGGCACCTTCCTTGCACCCCACGAACATGTGCAGCCGTGCCCGGGGGGGGGGAAGAGAAGGAAAAAGTTTCACGCTATCAAAGAGGTGGCGCGGGCGACACCGAGCCCGCAGCCCCGGACCCCCCCCGCCGCCACCCCGACCGAGCCGCCGACCTGCCGCACCCCACAGCGTCCCCCCCCAGACCCGAAACCCGGCGGCTTCCCCACACCACCCACCTCCGGGCGCAGCGCAACAAACCACAGCGCGACCTTCCCCCCCCCAAGTGAAAGCAGAGGCAGAAAAACCCCAAAAGCACCAGAGACACCCCAAAAAACCCCAAAAATAGGCGGCGGGAAGGGAGGGGGGGGGGAAGCAAGAGCGAAGCGCAGCTCCTCCGAGCACCCCGTGCAGCCCGAAGCCGCCCTTTGGCTGTTAGGATTATTTTTATGGGGGGGGGGGTTCGCTAATTTTTTCTTTTTTTTTGCGTGGCACCTGGAAAAGGCCTTTGGCACGGGGGGGGGGGGGGGGCGGGGGGTCGGGGGGGTCGCGGGGCCGGTTACCTGGGTCAGGCAGAGAGGAGACGAATACATCCCGAGCCGTGCTGGGAAAGTGGCTAATTGCAGGGCTGAGACTCGAGGCGTAAAAGTTACTGAGTCATTTCGGAGGCTGGAGCAGTCCGGGCGTTTTTTCTCTCTCTCTCCTCCGGCGCGGCTCTGCGGGGCCCGGGGGGGGGCCGCCGGGCCCGGGGGGGGCGGCCCCGCGGGAGGGGGGGCCGAGGAGGAAATAAAAAGGGTCCAACTTCCAAAAAAACAAAAAACAAAAAACAAAAACAACAAAAAAAAACAAATAAAAAGATCAAATTAAAAAAAAAAAAAAAA
>CM021758.1:4402972-4420626 GCA_011075105.1 Heteronetta atricapilla
GGGGGGGGGTCCCCGTCCTTTCCGCCGACCCCTCGAGTGTCTGGAGCTGTGTTTTTAAGCCTTGTTATCGAGTAATCCTTTAATCTTTTAATCCCCTCAAATAACCATATTTTTCTATAGGAAGGAACAAAAATGAGGTATTTTTCTTTCCCGGTTTGTTACGGGGCGAAGCGTGCGCCGCGCGCTGTATTTTTAGGCGCTCTGCGTAGTCCTGAACAAACAGGAACATAATCTCCGTCTGTCTGCTGCTCAAATGAGTCCAGCGCGATAAATAATACACTAAATAATTTATTATATATTTTAAAATAAAATTAAAGTGAGCTGCGCTGCCATTCCCTTCTTGATTTGTTTTATTTGCAATTTCCTCCCTCCCTCCTTTCTTTCTTTCTTTCTTTCTTTTTTGTTTCCGTCCTGCTACGAGGGGGCTCGGCGAGCCCTGATCATTTTTACAAGGGATCAGCTCGATTTTAACAGGGATTTGGTGTTCGCCCGAGGTTTATTTCACGCGTCCCCACACCGCGGTGCCCGCCAACCCCGCCGTGCTCAGCCCGAGGTGCCGGACGTTACACGGCAGGATTTGCGCCTCGCGGGGGATATTTTACCGAGCTGTTTGTCAGGCATCGAGGTACGCGGCCGGCCTTATGGAAATGAGAGCTAATTTTGTTCCAGCTTTCTATCAAAAAAAAAAAAAATACATTTTTTTTCTTTATATTTACAAGCTAGAAAACTTTTTTTTTTTTAAAAATTTTCGATCACCATCTGCTACCCCCAGAAAAGCCACTTCCCTCTTTCTAAGCCGAAAAAGGCTCCGAGCGCTTCTCTCGCCTCGTCCCGGCTCAGCCCTCCCCGGGGATCGCCGACCCCGCCGAGCCCCCGCTCCCCTGCCCCGCTCACACCCGGCCCCAAAACCCCACCCCGGGCACAATTTCCCCATTTTTCTCCCCGCTGCCAGCCCGGCCTCCAGGCTCCCACGGGGAATTTTTGGGGCTAAAACCCACGCTCCGTGTCCCCGGGGGTGGGCTGGGGAGGGAGATGCTCTGTTGAACAGCCCGGCCAAGCAGTGCCAGGAGGGGGGCGGCAGAAAAAAAAGGCAAAAAAAAAAAAAAAAAAGTGGTTTTGGGGAAGGGAAGGCAGGGCTGGGTTTTTATTTTCACTTCTGCACGGGCCCGGCTGCAGGGACGGCCGGGAAGGGTTTTTTGCACGAGCGGGGCCTGCCGCCTTTATTTATTTTTGCAACGCTCTTAAAATATTTCCTGGATGCTCCCGAGGCTGGGACACCCCGAAGGATTCCCGGCCGCCGGAATTCGTCCCGGTCCTCCTACATCGGCGAGGGGCCCGCGCCCGCCCCAGCTGCTCACGGGGGCTCCGGGCACCCAAGGGTGTGGGCGCGGGGAGCGGCGCCCATGGGTGCAGAAAGCCCCCGGCCCCCCGCTGCCGTCCTGGCCACGGGACCCCCAGCCTCAGCCCGAGTCCCTCGTGGCAACCACAGGCTAAAAATCCAATGATCCTTATTTTTATTATTATTTTTAAATTATTATTATTATTATTTCAACGCTACAAGAGGAGGTAAAAACCCAACACCTGGACCAACCCCGATTTAATTTAATTTGGATAAAAAAAACCAAACCATCGGGGTGCGGCGCTCCCCCGCCGGGATTTCATGTCGGGTTAAGGCCGGGGGTTACGCCGGGTTACTCCCCCTCTCTCCAAGTGCCTGGATCAGGCATTTTGCTGAATTTGGGGGTTTGCATCCCAAAATCAGTGCTGGGAGCAAGTGGGGAAATCCCCCCCCGTGCAACGTCCTGCCATGGGGGGCTCCCCTCGCCCCCCTCCAAGGCCCAGTTTTGTTTCCAAGGGCATTTCACGGCTGCTTGGTGCTGCCAGGGCGCCGGCGCCAACTTTTGGGTGCAGGCAGCCGACAGATCCCCCCCCCCCCCCCCGAACCATCACCAAAATCCCACCCGGCCTCGTTAGCCCTATTTTGGGCTCTTTTCTAACATTTCTCCCATTTTCTATTTTTCAAAGGCCTCGTTCAGCTCGGGTGCAGCACCCGGCACCGCCGAGCCGCGTCCCTTGACAGAAATGGGGAGAGAAAGGGAAATAACCGGCGTACGGGCGGCTTCGCCGTCTTACGGCAACTTTAGGGAGAATATTCTGGTTTTGACCAGAATTTATTTACTTTATTTCTGCATATGGCTCTTGGCCTGGGTCCCAAGCAGGCAGAGGTCTGTCCCGGCTCAATTCAAAGCCAAAACGTGCAATGAAAAATAATTTCTTTTTTCTTTTCTCTTTCTTCAGGATCAGGTTTTTAAGTGGTGGAATCACGGCCGGCGGTGGGGGGATTTCAGCTCAAAAAATAAAAAATAAAAAAATTGCTGGCAGATTTCAGGGAATTATTTTGCAGAAATTTCAAGTGTTTTTAGGATTTTTTTAGGATTTTTTTCTGAGATTCGTTTTGCAGCTTAGAAGTAAAAAATAAAATAAAATAAAATCCCCATTTTATTTTTTTCCCCTCTGTATTTTTCAGTCAGCCCAAACGCTCCGTCCCCGATCCCGGGGAACCCACCCTGAAAACCCCTCGTGCAGCTTCCACCGGGAGGCCGTGGGGAGGCCCGGCCTCAGCGGGGCCCGTCTCCCCAAACCGAACCTAAATCTCACTTCTTTGCCCCCAAAAGGGTTTTGTGTAGCGTGTTACACGTGCGGTGCTCCCCGAGGTCAGGGCTTTCAGGGACGCGACGCTCGCCGCGTGGAGCCGGGCACCGTGAACTGCTGCAAACGCCGAAATCTCACTCGTTAAATAAAAAAAAGCACAAATGCAACCAGGAAATGTTTCCTCGCATGATTTTTTTTTTTTTTTTTTTAAAGAAAGAAATCGAGCAATGAAGCACAGCCGTTCTCCTGGGGCCCAGCAGGGCTTTTGTCAATATTTGGGAATTTTGGGGAATTTCTGGATTCGGAACAAGGAGCACGGCGTCCCCTCGGCATCGCTCGGCCCGAGCACATCGAGGTGGCCTTTTTCTTCCCCTGCCTCCAGCGACCCCCAGAGCCGGATTCTTCCCCCAAAATAACATCCCTGGCCGGGATGCCACAATAATGCTCCCGGTCCCTGCAGCACGAGCATCCCGGGGCCACTGATGGGGCCGTGGTGCCACCGGGTACCTCGGTGCCACCAGGTGCCACCACCCCACCTGGTCGGGGGGGGGCTGGGACACAAATGGAGGGGGAAGTGCTGGGGGGTGACGGGGAAATGAGGCCAAATCTCGCTTTTCTGGTTCGGGTGTGAGGAGCAGAAAGTGAACGCGGGCGGCCGTGAGCCTGCGGGGATCAGCGCCCGTCCCCATGCCGACGGGTCGGGTCCCCCCCATGGTCAGGGGGACAAAAGGGGGCCGGGGGCTGCGTTTTGGGGCCTGAACAAGGAGGGCGAGGGAAAAAAAAATATGTAAAAACTGGTGGAATCGGGGTCGGTTGCCAAAGCAAGCAGCAGCATGGGGAGGGGATGAGCTACCTGAGGGGGGGGGCAAAGCGGGCCGGGCCGGGCTGCCGGTGGGAAAAGTTTAGCAACTCGCACGATCAATTGCCAACATACTTCTATAGCTAAATCCAATTACTACAGACAAATTGGCACGGATATTCGCCTCGCAAACCTCTCCATCCACACAAAGGGCTTTTTTTTTTTATATATATATTTTTCCCCCCCTTTCCCTTCTATGATTTTATGAGAGAGGAAAATTACTCCGATGCCGAATGTACTGTAAGTAATAAGGGCTTTGAAAATAGGCTCCTAATTAAAAATGATACCAGTGCTCATTTGTTTTTAAGAACACATTCAACTTTTTCTTCCCCGCTGCATTCAAATGTTGGGGTTGCTGGCGTGTTTTTTTTTTTTTTTTTTTTTTTTTTTTTTGTGAAAACTGGCTTTCCGTTTCACGATTCTGGTTTTATTTGCCTCCCCCCGCCCCCCTCCGGGGTCTGCTTTGAATTAGCGAAATCCAAATCCAAGAATCTGCAGAGGGATATTATAGAATTTTCCATGTCCTTATTATTTTTTTTATTAGTGGGACCGGGCAGCTCGGGTGAGCGGGGAGGAAAAATGGCTTTTGTGGTTTCGGCAGTTGTGCGAGCCGCGGGCGCTGGGGCCGGGGGGGCGGCACTGGGCCGGGGGGGCGATTTCCAAACGCTCGGGGCACGGGGAGCTGCCGGGCGGTGGGAATCTGGGGCTGGCTCATGGGGGCTGACATCGCTGCAGCACCCCAGGGTGGTGCGTGGGGTGCCGGGGTGGCACCTCGGGGCTGGCCAGGGCATGCGGGGATGGGCAGGAGGGGATGTAAGGGTGGTCCCAAGGGATGTAGGAATGGTCCCAGGGGATGTAAGGATGGTCCCAAGGGATGTAGGAATGGTCCCAGGGGATGTAAGGATGGTCCCAAGGGATGCAGGGATGGTCCCAAGGGATGTAAGGATGGTCCCAAGGGATGCAGGGATGGTCCCAAGGGATGCAGGGATGGGCAGGAGGGAGGCAGGGACAATACCAAGGGATGCAGGAATGATCACGAGGGATGCAGGGAAAGTCACAAGCGTTGCAGGGACAGTCCCAAGGGATGCAGAAATGGTCCCAAGGGACGCAGGGAAAATACCGAGGGATGCAGGAATGGTCACGAGGGATGCAGGGACAGCCACAATTGTTGCAGGGACAGTCCCAAGGGATGCAGGGGTGGTCCTGAGGGATGCAGGGATGACCACAAGGGACACGGGGATATCCCACAGGATGCAGGGTTGGTCACAAGGAGTACAGGGGTCACGAGTCATGCAGGGACAGTCACAAGTGCTGTGGGGAAGGTCCCAAAGGAGGCAGGGAAGGGCATGAGGGAGACAGGGACAGTCCCAAAGAACACAGGAATGGTCCCGAGGGATGCAGGGGTGGTGGCAAGGACAACACCAAGGGATACAGCAATGAGCACGGGGGCTACAGGGACAGTCCCAAGGGATGCAGTGATGGTCCCAGTGGATGCAGGGATGGCGACGAAGGAGGCAGGGACAGTCCTGAGGGATGCAGGGATGGTCAGGAGGGATGCAGAGGTGGTCCCAGGGGATGCAGGGATGGTCCCTCAAAGTGCAAGCATCCCCTGAGGGCTTTTACCCCAGCAGCCCGGGCATCCAAGAGACAGCAGTCGCCTTGCATTTTGGCAGCACCCCGTGGGCAGCAGGTGCTGTACCTGCACCCAGGGCCAGCTCCTGGCTGAGGAACCGTGGCCGGTGCAGCAGCTCAGCGCCAGGGCGCCACGTGCTGCTCACTGTTCAGGGCCCTTCCCTGCCCCAAAGAGCTGTAGGTGGGTGGAGGAAAAGGGCTGGGCAGGCATCAGGCCCCAGCATCGTGTATCTGGCGGCAAAAACAACAACAACAACAACAAAAAAACTCTTAAAACCAGCCCTTGGGGGTCCTTTCGGCTGCCTTCTAGCTATGATTTCTGCATTTCTGGGCTCTCGCCACCTCCCCGGGTAGGGCTGGGGGTGGCCCTGGGGTGTCCGACAGCCCTGGGGATGGGATGCAGGGGATGTTGCACGGCCATGGGCTGGAATTTGAAAATAAAGGGGAAACGTGCAGGAAGAGGGGCTGGGGCTGGGGTGTTGCAGGATGCTTTGAGGGACCCCAACCCCTTTAACACCCGTGCCTCAGTTTCCTCACATGCGTTGCTCCCAGAGAAAATTCGGCTCTTCCCTGCTCGGCCCGGAGCAGGGCCTGGAGAGTTAAAGGCGGCGACAGGAGCACATGCTCTGCCCAGCCCTGAACCGCAGCCAGCTCCGGGCCGAGGCAACAACAGCCGCTATTGTGTGCCAGCGGCCCTGCGCGAGCGCCCAGCTGCTGCGGCGGGCGGGAGGCAGGAATTTCGCCGTGACAAGTGGACTTTGTATCCGCTCGCTGGGCTGCTGGGGATTTTTTTTTCATAGGAAGTGCAGAAATCAGGGCGTTCGGCTCCCCCGGCGTTTCTCCCACCCTGCTTTAGAGCGAACGAGGGGGAAAATATTTTTTTTAAGGCAAATTTTTTTTTTTTTTTTTCTTGCTCCTCGTCCTAGGGCTGTGGATGCACCTCCTCGGAGGGGCCGTGTTTACCCAAGTGGCACTGTGTTTGTCACCGAGGCTGGTTTGCTCCGGTGTGTAAATATGTGGTGGGAGCCACGTGAGAGTGCTGGCAAACATCCTCCTGCCGCTGCCACCACCAGGCCTTCCTCCTCCTCCTCCTCCTCCTCCTCCTCCTCCTCTTCCTCCTCCCTGCCCTGGGAACGCGGCCCAGGCATCCCAGGCAGCGCTGCCCTTTGGGCCGAGCCCAAACCTGCAGCTGCTTTGGGGTCCCAAAGGGGCTCTGTGGTGCCGAGGGCAGGATCCGTCCCTGCCGTCACATCCCCTTGGAGCATGGACAAACCTTGCAAAGTGGGGAAACTGAGGCACGGCGCCTGGCAGGGCCAGGCTCTGGCTTTTTGCCATCGATTGCAGTGGGTGCAGATTTGGGGACAGGGACAGGGGGGCACTTTTCCATCTGAATCCCACACCCCTTCGGAACAGCATTGCTTTGTTTTTCGGGGTGAAGGCCGTTGCTGCTGCAGGCACAATCCCTGCTCTGGGTGCTTTGCCCGGGGGACGTTGGGTGGTGCAAGAGCGAGGGCGATTGCGGGAGCTCCGTGCAGGGCCGGAGGGACCCGTGGGGGGGTGTCACCGGGATGGGACCTGCCCAGACCGGGCAGTGGGGAGGTGTGGGGAGGGGACAGCATCACTCAGCCTGGTGCCAACGATGACCGCTGGGTTTTATTCACCATCCTCCAGCCCAGCAGGACGCAGGCTCTGTGGTGGTGCCACCACCCCCAGCCTCTCCGTGTCACCTCCAGCCAGCCCCACCTGCGGCTCCCGGCCGTGCTGAATGGCTGGGGGTGCTGGGGGGTGCTGGGGGGTGCTGGGGATGGAGGCACCCCGAGTGCAGGGCTCATCTGTTGGAGCAGGAGCTGCGCTGCTGCTGGGCACCGTGCGAAGCCACGTCCTGTGTCCCCCCCCTCCTGCTCAGAGGGGGACAAACGTACCAGAACCTGCCGGCCCTAAACCAAACCTGCTGCAAAAAGCAGGGCGGGGGGCAGCCGTTCCCCCATGGCACAAAGCTCGGCGCTGCTCCCTGCTCCCTGGGGCAAGCAGAGACCCCGACCCCACGGCCAGCATCGGGGCCGCACCAGGGCAACGCACCCCAACGGCACCCCGAGATGGGGAGCGGGTCCGTGGGGAGCCCCCACATCCATCCCCGGGATGGGAGAGGGGCTTCAGGCAGGGTTTGTTCCCCCAGGCTGGGGGCAGGTATCGCATCGCTCCTTGGGCATGGCGGGGGCACAGAGCTGGGGTGCAGGGGGGCCCCGCGCGCCCCCCCCCAGGAGCCCAGCTCCAGCCTCCCAACTGGGAAGGTCTCGAAACCAGTCTGACTAGAATAACTGGGAAGGCAGCTGTGGTTTCTTTTCAGGAAAAAGAGATCTTGAAAAAGAAATGAAACTGTTTTCGCTTGGACAAAAATATTCCTAGACATTTTTTCACGTTTTGCCAGCGTGCAAGAGCATTTGCTTTTCATTTTTCAATGGAAACCCAGAGAAATATAATTGGAAATGATGTTTTCCCTGAGAAGAAGAAGGAAAAAAAAGGCAATTACTGCCGAAAATTCATTTTGGTAAAAACAAAGCAACTGGGTGAAAGAAAACCCTTCCAAACCCGGGCCGTGCCTGTGCTGACACGGCTCCCCCCAAGCCCTGCTCCTGCCCGGGGCCAGCACCAAGCAGGATACGGCCTCGCCGGAGCTCCCTTCTCCACACGGAGCCGCTGTGTGGATGCCACGGGCCGGGTTTTGGGGAGAAATCCAACCCAAACGGTGCCCGGCGGTGCCCGGGGCTGGCGGGCGTGCCGGGGGCGCTGTGATGGTGCTGCTGGGGGTGCTGGGGGCAGTGGGGTGCAGCCGGCGTTCCCCCCGCGCCCCGGGCCGCCTGCCCACATTTTCGAGAGGGGTGTGAAGCAAACATGAGCCAGCCTCAAACGCTCAGTCCCATGGTGCTTTTTGGAATAGTGATAATTAAATTCAGACTTTTTTCCTTTCAAAATGCCCTGGAAAAATCCAATCACTTTGCAAATCAAAATAAGCATTTCCAATTAATCCTCTAACTCGAACCACATGGCTTTTAGGGAACGCGGTTGCACTCTGCTGAGACGCTATTTTTAAACCGGTGACGGCTCCGGCGATGCTCTGGGCGTGCTGGAAGCGGGCGCGGCGCGGCCGGAGCTGGGCTCGTGGGGACGCCGGCCCCATCCCGTCCCGTCCCTGCCCCCCCTGGGGGTGACATCTCCGCTGATGGCCTCGGTGGCCCCAGGGGACCCGCTGAGGCTTCCCGAATGCATTGTCGTGCTGTCAGCGTGGTGGCAACGAGCCTTCCTCGAGGGGCTGAGCAAACTCGTTGCGGTGCTGTCAGGGCCACGAGGACACTCAGCCCTCGCCGTGAAACATCCGCCTGGGTTCACCGGAGAGAAAATCCCCTGCCCTGCTCGGGAGGCCAGGAGAGCCTGGCACCGCTCCCAGTAAGACCAGTGGGAGGAACTGGTGTCACCGCTCGGCCACCGCCCCCTCGCTGCCTCCCTTCACCCTGGGGACAAGATCCTCTGGGTGCCCCGGGGCAGGTGAGGGTGCTTGGCAAAGCGACGGGGACAACTCCTGTCCCCCTGCCCCTGTCCCCCCCCCACGATGGTGGCATTTCCAGGGCCCCTCGGTGGCGGTGCCAAGGCGGTGCTGAGCGGTGCCAGCTGCCACCCGCCGAGCCCGGCGGCTATTTTTAGCCCTGGCTGGGGATTTGGGTGCTAAGCAGCCGGCACCTCGCAAGCTGATTTGAGCGCTAAGCTGAAAAGCTGGGGACGGGGCCAAGGCGGGTGTGCATCCGTCCCCGTCCCCCACCTGCCCCGGGGTGGGGAAAGTGGTACCCGGAGCAGCCTGGGGAGGGGGTCCTGGGTGGGCACATGATGCTGTGGGGTGGCACCTCCATCCTGCCCCCATGGGTGACACCCTGCGCCCGGTGCCCGGTGGGGCTGGCGCTTGAGAAGCCACCGTGGGCAGGGCGAGGTGCGAGCGGGTGCCGCGGTGCTGAGCCAAAGTCAGCTCAGCCATCGCCGTTCCCAGGCTTGGTGCACACCGGGCGATGCTCCCCTGCCCCCACTCCTCCTCCTCCTCGTGCCACTTTTCCTCCTGGATCACCTTGGGAGCAGCCAGCACCGATCTGGGCACCACTCCATCACCTCCTGGCCCACACCTCGTCCTCCTGTCTCGGCCATCCCCTGTCCCCACTGCTGCTGTTTGGGGAGGAGCTGCGGTCCCACCTGGGGACACTGGCTTCCCCCCCGGCATGGCGGCTCCCGCTCCTCCCATCTCTCCACCCCATCCCCATGGGGTGGCACACGGGACAGGGGAGTGGTGGCGGAAGGGACGACCTCAGCCCGTCCCTGGTCCCCTACCGCCGGGCGCAGGGAGGTGCCCGCCGCTCGCCAACGCCCCGCGGCTGCCCCGCCATGCCAGCTGGCCCCCGTCCCCACCTGGCACCCGCTGCCTGCCCGCTCCTGCCTGCACACGCTGCCGCCGGGGCCCTCGCCCCCGCCCCGGCGCACTCAGCACCCGCCTGCGCCCTGCCCCGAGCCCCGGCAGTGCCAAGGAGCCCAGCCTGACCCTGCTCCCCGCTTCTCGGGGCGGCGCGGTCTGGCCCCACAGGTATATGGGTTTTGCAGGTACAGCGATGATGGATTTATCTCCCGTAGCCAGGGAAACTGAGGCAGGTTCTGGCCCCCACCTGCCAAGCGGTGGCAGGGGCAGGGCGGGTGCCCCGGAGCGTCGTCTGCGGCCGCCCGGTGCTGGTGGGCGTTCGGCAGACGGGAGCGGGGGCGGATTTCGGCACCGTGCCTGTGCTGAGCTGCTGGCGCACGGTGCCTGGGACGGACTCTGGCTCCTCCGCTCTGCCCCAGCACCCTGGGGTGTCTGTGGCTCCCCGGGGCCCCGATGGGATGCGACTGGGGGGTTCCAGCCCGCGGGACTTTCCCGCAGCTGGTGCCGGGGGCAGAGTTAAGGGTATTTTGCAGGGAGGAAGGAGGCCACCGCGCTCGTCTCCCATCGAGGCAAGGTTTCCAAGCCGCTCGCCATTCATTTCTTAGCTTATTAAGAGCTGGGCTTTGTAAATAAGGCACCATGTAAAGCGCATTGTTGTCTCTTAGCAACCTTAACTGGTTTAAGAAGAATTTTGTTTGTTTTTTTCGGAATATAGAAGAAACGCACCAGGAAATGGCTGCGCCAGCCGGGTTCATCCGGGAGCAGCAGCTCTCCCGCGCGCGGCGGCGGCGCAGCACAATGGCTTGGCCCCGGCTCCCCGGCGCCCGGCCCCGGCTCCCGGCGAGCCGGCCCCGCTCCCAGTTACAAAACGGGAGCACTGGGAGGCTGCTGGGGGGGTAAACGGGGGGGGGGGGGGGGGGGGACGGATGTGGGCCCGGTGACAGCCGGCGGGGACGGGTGATGGTGGCTGAGGTCGTGCCGCGACGGGCTGGTGCAGGGTGCGGTGGGAGCGTGGCCCTTGGGGACAGGAGGGAGATGTGGCTGTGCTGTGGCCGTGCCCTCCCCGTGTCCCCAGCACACGGAGGTGGCTGTGCTGCCAGGACTGGTGTCATCAGGCCAGCGGTGGCAGAGGGGAGGGGACCCTGGTCCTGCCCGAGCAATGGATGGATGGGGACAGGGCTCCCGTGCTGGCCGTGTCCCAGCACAGCCCCACTTGGACCATACTGGGAGGACTGGGCCACCTTCCCTGTGGAGCTGGTTAATGGCAAATGGCGCTGGGGAGCATTAACCGAAGCGGGCAGGGGGGTGGGGGGCCGGGGTTTATAAACAAGCACAGAAGGTGAATCTGCAACCGCAGGAAGTCAGTTATTAATTCGAGTAAGACATTTTGCCCCTTGATTTCCTGTAATCGCGCCTTTATGTAACGGCGGGGGAAGGGCGGGTGGTGGCATGGGGGGGGGGTGCGGTGGGGGGCTCAGCATCCCCTGCCCGCACTCCCCCCTCCCCCAGCCCCTGGCGGCCCCTCGAGACCCCCCCTCTCCTGTGCCAGGGGGAGGTGGGTGTCAGGGCTGGAGCTGGTGCCACTGCTGTGCCGGGGGGACGTGGGGGCCCTGAGCACGTGCTGCCCCTTCCCCAGCGCCCCCCCGGGGGCTGCTGTCCCCTCCCAGGGCCTCGTGTCCTCGCGTCACCTCTGGCGTTGGGTTACCCGTCCCCTGCCTGGTGTCCTCATGCAAAAATGTGTGTTTGTGCACGGCTGTGCTGGCACACCTGGGTGTAAGTGCATGTGTGCTTGCATTGGGGGGATGCACGTGTGTGTGTGCACTGTGTGTTTGTGCATGTCAGCGTGCACACACGTGTATTTGCACGTGTGCCCAGGCACTTCTGCACTCTGGGCATGCTCACGTGCACGTGTGCACACAGGCGCATGGGTGTGCGCCATGCAGCACACACCACAGGGTGTGCAAACACGCCTGCACACGCAGGCCCCAGCCTGGGCTGCCCCACACTGGGGAGGGGGGCACACACACACACACACAGCCCCCCCCCCCAGCCTCCCGTGCGGGCTGGCAGCACCGCCGGGGCCGCGGGGCCGGGGGCTGCACCACTCCCCCGCCTCCAATTGGCTGAGCGGTAAATAAATAAAAGGGAATTAAATAAATAGAGGCGAGTCGGTTTATATAATCGCTGGTACAGTTTGTCCTGAACCTCTGCACGGATTAGAGAGCTGGCACCGGCCGTGGGTCATTAGCAGCTGGGCTGAGCCCCCCCCCCAGCGCGCCCGCCCGGCCCCGGCCACCCGGCCAGCGGCCCCCAGCCCCGCGCGCTATTTACCTACCCGGGTACTTTTTAACAAGCAACCTTGGGAAGGGCCGTGCACACGTGTGCAAGCGCCTGTGTGTGTGCATGTGTGCATCTGCAAGGGTCTGCAGGCGCGTGTGCACGGGCAGCGGAGGGCGCCCGGGGGTGTGCAGGCGTGTGCCTGCGGCTGTGCCTGGGTGCATGCACGGCTGTGTGCACGCGTGGTTGTGTGCACGTGTGTGTGAGCGTGCATGCGTGCACCTGTGTTTGCAAACACGCGTGTGCTTCTGCATGTGCTCACACGTGTGCTTTTTAGGGTGTGCGTGCATGGGGGTGTGCACGGAGGGGATGTGTGCACGCGTGTGTGTGCACACGTGTTTGCATGCATGGGTGTGCCAGCACACACGTGTGCCTGTGTGGGGGCATGTTCATGTGTGTGTGTGTGCACGTGTGTGTGTGTTGGCACTCCAGGGTGCCCGAGAGCCAGCAGGTGCCAGCAGGCCGGAGTCCCCCCCCGTGTCCCTGCGTCCCCACGAGGAGCAGAGCCGGAGGCGGGGTGCAGGACCCCCCCCACACCCCCGTGACCGCTCCCCCACCTTCCCCAAACCTCCCCCACGCGGGGAAGCCCCACGGCCACCCCCGGCAGCCCGAGCAGCCCCCGGCAGAGCCGCCCACGGGGGCACCCACGGGGACCCCCACGGGAGCCGCGGGCTGTGCCCGAGCATCCGGTGCCACGGAGCCGTGGGGACGCGCGCCGGGACCGAGCGTGGCCGTGGCCGTGCGCGCTCTTCTGCTGCCACCTAGTGCTCGCGGGGCACGGAGCCGCCCGCCCGTGGACACAGGCAGCCGCCACGGGCCCACGGCCAGCCCACGGGGAGCCCATCACCCGTGGCCTCCGGCCACCGCCGTGTCACCGCACAGCGACGGGGCTCCGGCGACCCCAGCGCCTGGATCCCTGATTTTGGGGAGGTGCCGCTGGGGCAGGACCCCCCCCCGGTCCCCATCCCCAGGCTGTGTGTTTGGGGGGACCCTGCGCCCCGTGGGGACCCCCAGCAGCATCACGGGGGTGGGAGCTGCTGCTCGGCCCCGCTGACAGCTCGGGCGGGCTGCGTGTCCCCCGTAAACCCGGCATTTTGGGCAAAATCCTGCAAATATCAACGCAAGGGAGTGATTTTATTTTTTCTTTGCCCAGCTCAGCCAAAACTCTCTCTGAGCACACGGAAAATTCCCTCGGCTCATTTTAGAGCATTTTTAGCCCCAGCCCTATTGGTGCTCCCCTCCTGGCCACCAGCATCACTCACCAGGCCACAAACACCCCCAGGAACCTGGGAACAACCCCCCCAGGGCCGGGGGGGGCCCCCCCGGCGGGGGGGGGGGGGGGGGGGGGGGGGGGGACGCCGGGACCCCCTTGTGCCCCAAACCACCCCCTCGCTGGACACGGGCTGGGTGCAGGAC
Source organism: Heteronetta atricapilla (assembly GCA_011075105.1). Taxonomy (NCBI): domain Eukaryota; kingdom Metazoa; phylum Chordata; class Aves; order Anseriformes; family Anatidae; genus Heteronetta; species Heteronetta atricapilla. The sequence continues at coordinate 4,416,319 of CM021758.1, forward strand.
CCCGACTGCAGCCAGCAGCGAGCCCCCCGCTACGTTTCACCCCCAGCCTGAAGGAGCTGGGCGCAGAGGGGCCCCGCGCCCCGCACCTTTGTCCCCACGTCCCCGCGATGGACGTCCTCACCCCGCGCCCGAGAGCTGCTGACTCAGGGCCCCGTGCTGACACTGACGGATGGGCACGCCGCAGCCCTGCCGGGGCTCGGCAGTAAATCTCGCCAAAAAAGAAAAAAGCCAAAAAAAAAAAAAGCTCGCCAAACGCCGCTGCGCGGACGCTGCCGCCAGCCCCGCGGTCGGGGTGATGGATGGGGTGTCAGCAGAGGCTCGGGCTCCCTGCGTGACCGCCCGGTGCTTTGCTTGGGGACGTCTTGTCAGGAGAGGCCGCGGAGGTATTTTTAGCTCCGTAATTCACGGCCACCTCCAGCCTGATGAATTTTTTTCTCCGTCGGTCAATCCATCACTCGCCCTTCGGTGGCTCAGAGGTGCGCGCGGGGAGCTGGGCGTGCAGGGTCGGAGAGCTCTGAGCCAGACGGAGCCTTTGCTGCCGATTTGTGGGAGAACACAAAGCTGGGGACTGCTGGGCCCAGCACGTGGATTCCCAAAACATTTTGGGGGTTCAAAGCAGGTGGCCAACGTGCTCATCCCTCCAGTGGACAAGCCAGAACGTGGCAGACCACGTCCCCATGGAGGGCTGGAAGGACCGGGATTTTTCAGGATTTACAGCCACTTTGGGCTCTTGGTCACCGTTTTCTGTGCTTTTGCTCACCTCCCATGCACCCACATCCCTGCCGCGCTCCCCCCCCCCCAGCACACGTGTTACCCCGCTGCCCCCGGGGGGGGGTTCCAGAGCCCCTGGGTCCCTGCCAGCCCCTTTCCAGCGTCACCGCCACCCCGGCGTCCCGGCGCGACCTGGCTCCCCCACGCCGGCGGCTGCGGCCGGAGGAAGCGCTGGGCTGCGGGCTGCGGGGGCTGCCTCAAAGGCCCCACTTTTCTCGCTCTGAAGCCCCGGCTCTGTTCGCCAGCAGGCGGGCAGGGCTCGGGGCCGCGTGGGCGAAGGGGCACCATGTTCCCGGGGGGAGCTGGGGGGGGCCGGGAGGATGATGCCCTCCACCTACGGCCCTTTGATACCAACACAACCTCTTGCCCTGGAAGCTGCAGCCGCCCACAGTGGGGCAGGGCAGGATCCGGCCCCAGCTCTGGGCTCCGTCACCAGGCTGCAGCCTCGCCGCCGCTGCGCCGCCCGCGTCCCCGCGGGGCCAGCTGGGTGCGATGCCCGGGTGGGGATGGGGAAAGCGGCACGTCCCCAGGGTCCGTCCGTCCCTGACAGCCCTGCGCAGCTCACGGCTGAGTGCCGGTGCTTCCCGGCTCTCCCGCACAGCAGGAACCAGCTCAGCCCATCTGTTTCCCAGCAAAACCCTTCGGCATCTGGGTAATACCCGCACACGGGGGACGGGCGCTCGGGAGCTGCCGCAGACGGCTTGGCTGAAACCATCACTGCCCCGTGGGGCCCCGGCACAACACCTTGGGGGTTTGAAGGCGCAGAGGCATCCGTCTCCTCCCCGACACCAGCCCAGGGCCAGGCCCAGACCTGTGCTTCGAGCCGCAGTGTGCTAGCGAGTGGCCGCCAGGTCCTGTCCTCGTGGCACCGTCCCAAGGACGGGGCCTGGCTGCGTGCGGGTGATGCTCAGGCACCAGCAGGTGCCAAGCAGCCCGGCAGGGGGGTGCCGCTCCCGGGGTTTCCCCCAAGAAGCCTTCGTGAAAGCCGAGCAGCCGGGGGGGGAGCCGGGGCAAGACCCAGAGCAGGGCCAGTGCCAGCAGCGGGGAGCACAAACCCAACCTCCTGCTGCAGGAAAGCGCCCGAGCAAACGAGCATCGGTGAGCGGCTCGCGCCCCAACTTCGGTCCCAGCCATCATCCCCCATTTCCTCGGTGCAAAGCCCCGTTTTTGCCTCCAAATCGTTCTCCCCACTCCAAAATCGGTTTCTCGTGCGGTGACCCCCCCCCCCCGGCCAGCTGCCCCCACTCACCATCCACCACGTCTTGGCCGTCACATCGTAGCACAGCTGCCACCGCACCGAGCTCGCCGCCGCCGTCCCCGTCGCCTCCATCCCCTTCTGCCACCCACGCCTGGCCCCACGTCCCCCAGCGTGCCCGTCACCCCGCTCCTGCTGCCATCGAGGGCCCTAAAAGCCACCCGGGGGCTGGAGGGAGAGGAGTGAGGCAGGCGCTGGACGAGCCCCGGCACGGGATGTCCGGGGCCAGGGAGGCGGGGGGGGTGTCACCGTGCCGCAGGGGGGGTGTCACTGCGCCACAGGGGGGGTGTCACTGTGCCACAGAGGCTGTCCCAGCGCAGGGCACGCCTGCGGGACCGACCCATGACGGGGACACTCGAGGCCAGGCAGGGACACAGAAACATCCCCACGGGCTCCGTGCAGCCCACCCGCACGCATGCATCGGGGGCTGCGCCCCTCTTGCCCCTATAGGAACCGTGGCCTTATATGGGGACGTGGGGCTTGTGACAGCGGCGTGACCCCAAGGGACAGGGGGTGGCAGGGTCTGGGCACTGGGGAAAAGAAGTTGCAGGGTTGTTTTTTTTTGTTTTTCTGTTTTGGGGTTCTGGTTTTTCTTTGCATTGGAGGTCCAGGGGTCATAGGAAAAGCTGGTTTGAAGCCCAGCTGGGGATCTGGTGGCACTTGGGGATGTTTCGATCAGAAGCTTTTGGGGTGAGGAGCGCGCTGCCAGCACCAGGCACCATGGTCACCGCGAGCTGGGCATGGGGGAAACTGCACGAGGGGCAGGGCGCAGGGATTCGGCTCCTGGAAATAACTTATTTCAAGGCCTGGAGACGGCTTTCTGATTTAATGCAATATTTAAACCTTATTTTTGACCCAAAGCTGGGTTTTGGGGAGGCGGGAAAGAAACTGGAAACATTTCACCCGTATCTCCCCTTTGGATGAGGCTCGTTGTCATCCACAATAGGGTCTGGGGGCAGAAAACAGACCCGGAGGCGAACAACGGGGGCAGCTCAGCGCCGGGAAGGGCGAGGTGGCGGGCGAGGGGCGCTCGGGTGGCCTCGGGCAGCGGTGGGCACGGAGCGGGGCCGGTGTTCCCGCTCGGGAACGGCCGTTTGGCTTGGGGGGGGCTGCTCCCCACACCGCGGGTGTGTGCGCGTTGGTGCCTCGTGGCATGGCCTGGGGGTCCCGGCGGGGCCGGTGAGCGGAGGAGACGCGTCCTGGGGGCCGCAGCACCAGCCGGAGCAGGGGGCAGGGGAGGTGCCACGAGAGAGCCCCCCCAAAAAAGACATCGGGGGCTGCTGGGGCTGGGGGGGCCTGCAGCTGCCATGGGGGTCCCGTCCCCGCAGGCTGGTGGTTGTAGGGGGGCTCCCACGGGGGAGGCGGGCGCGGGGGGGAGTGGGACGGGCAGGAGTTGGCTGTGCCCTCGCCTCGTCGCGGTCCCAGCTCCCCGTGCCTCAGTTTCCCTGGCAGGCAGGGGTCTGGCCCTGCTGGGGCCACGCACCCGCAAGCTGCACCCAGTCCGGGGGACCCCCGCCCGTGGGAACCCCCCCCCGGGTGGCTGAGGTCCCACAAATCCCTGCACTCTGCGTCGTGCCTCAGTTTCCCTTGCCATCTTTGTGTCCCTTGGTGTCCCCGAGCAGCTTTAGTCCCCAGGTGGGACCTCTCCCATGGGAACCTCTCCAGCTGCGGGGCTGGGGCTGGGCCTGGGGAGCTGCTCCCCCCACAGCCCCCGGACCCCAGCAGCTTCTCCAGCCCCTGAGCCGGGGTGGAGGGGAGAGATGGGACCATGGCGGGGGGGGGAAGAGGGGACAATTTGCCACCTCCTGCTCAGACACCGCTCTCCAAGCAGACACACCATGATGCATCAGCCCCGGTGCAAGCCCCCCCCTGCATCACCCCCCTCACTGCCTGCCCCAGGGATGGGGGCATGGCTGCACCCCTAAATCACCCCTCCCCACTACGGGATGTGCAAACCAGAAATCCCCACCCCAGGGCAATGGGGGCTGGACAGACACCCCCCCCCACACCCTAATGCCAGGACAGACCCCTACGTACACTGGGGTTGTAGGGGAAAGACCCCCCCCATACACTGGGGTCCTACAGGAAGGGCAGGCCCCCCCCCACCCCCCCACCTCCGTGTGCCGTACCCGGAGCCATAGGGGCAGGATGGCCCCCACCCCAGTGCCATATGGGCAGGACCCCCAGAGTGATAGGGGCAGAACAGATCCCAGCCCCGGCACTTATACGGGCAGAAAAGAGCCCCCCCACCTCACCCCCCCGGCCCTATATGGGGGGGCAGG
>CM021758.1:4425626-4467230 GCA_011075105.1 Heteronetta atricapilla
CCCCCCAGTACGCCTTCCAGGAGGAGCAGGAAAAGCCTCTGCCCGTCCACGGCTCCCAGTGCTGTAAGTGCTGGTCCCTGCGGGGTGCCCCCCCTTTACCCCGTCCCCCCCCACCGCAGCCCCGTGCAGTGGGCTCGGGGTGGCTGGACCCCAACCCAAGGGGGGCTCAACCCCACCCCACAGGGGGCTGAGCCATGGGGGAGGGGGGCAGGGGGGGCATGGGGATGGCAAGGGGAGGCTGGGGGCTGGCGGGGGGCTGCTGAGTGGGGGCACCAGCAGAGGGGTCCAGGGGGCAGCCGGAAACAGCCTGCTTTGTCCCAAACCCTGCCTCAGTTTCCCCCTTCACAGTCACTCCAGGGCCATGCGCAGCCCTGGCACTGTCCCCAGCACAGCTCAGTGCCACCGTGCCCAGTGCCGGGCATTGTCCCCAGCCCAGCTCGGTGCCACCCCAGAGCCACCACCATCCTTATTTCCTCTGCCCTTTTTCTTTGTAGGCAACTGGAATTATTTTGGCTGGGGAGAGCAGCAGAGTGAGTATCCCGACCCCTCCTCGCCTTCCAGCTCCTCGGTCCCCAACACCTCCCCTTCACCCTGCCACTGCCTGGGCTGGGGTCCCACTGGTGGCTTCCCAGTGGCTCTGTGCTGGGCGCGGACAGGGACATCGAGGGCCCTGTCCCCAGCAGGGTTGTCCCCAGGGGCTGGTGGGGACAAGAGGGTCTGTCCCCTCAGGCTGCCCTGGGGCCAACGAGCAGCTTTGCCTCCATGGCCGAGTGTCCTGAGGGCACAGGGGGGTCCTCGACCCCGTCCTCCTCTCCCCCCTTCCGTATGTCCTATTCCCCATCCAATGTCCCTGGAACGGGACATACACCCGCCCCTCACCCCCAGATCCCCTCTGTGAGGGGTCCCACGCAGCCCCCAGCCCCTTCCCGCCCCCTGCTCCCTGCACCCTCCCACAGCGGAGGGGACGCGCGGTTTCGGGGTCCCCCTCCCGCTCACGGCACCCCCTTGCAGACGATGACCCCGACAGCACGGTGGACGACCGGGACAGCGATTACCGCAGCGAGACCAGCAACAGCATCCCCCCGCCCTACTACACCACCTCGCAGCCCAACGCCTCGGTCCACCAGTACCCGATGCGGCACCAGCAGCAGAGCTCCCGCGACTCCTACACCGACTCCATGCAGAGCTACGAGCTGGACTACTCGGACCAGCGGCCCATCAGGTAGTGCCCCGGCAGCCGGCACCCACCCGCCGCCTGCTCTTCCCACCCTCCCGCGGGTGGCCGAGGCCAGCGGGGTGGCACCGGGGACGTTAAGGGTGACGGAGGGATGATGGAGAGGTGAGGAAGAGGAGGGGGACGGTGCCGGCCCCGAGCCTCTCCTCGCTGGAGGCCGCAGAGGAGTTCTCGAGTTCTCTTGGGTCAACCCGCTCCTCTGTCCCCAGCGGCGTCCCCAAGCCCTGAGCGAGCTGGGGACGCAGACGTGGCCATAGGGCAGGTGGGGACGAGCCACACGGTCACAGCTCCCCGCCAGCACAAGGTGCCAGCCCCGTCCCCAGGACGGAGCCCCCCCAGCCGACGTCCCCGCAGCGGCGGGGGATGCTGGGGCACGGCGGGTGGCGGCGGCGCGGCGCCGGGACCTCGCTGACCATCGTCTTCCTCTCCTCCCCGGCAGACGCTACGGTAGCGTAGACTCTGCCACAAACGACGCTGAGTCCGCTTCCGCGTCGAGCAGGCGGACCAGCCGCCAGCCTTCCCTTGAGAGCAGGCGGTCCCTAGACCTATCGGATAGGTGGGTCGCGTCCTCGTCGCGTGCCGTGTGCCGTCGCAGAGTGCTGTGGTCGCTCCTTGCAGCCGCGGTGAGGCCAACACCAGTCCCGGCAAGGGCGGCTTCGCCCCCGCCGTGGGTCCCCCCAGCACGGGAGCAGCCTTGGGATGCTCCAGGGGGGGTAGGGGGGGGTATTTTTGCCCCTCTTGCTGCTGTGCCCGAGCCGGCGGCGGGGATGTGCCCGTGTCGGGGCGCAGTGATCGGCTCCCCATCGCGGCGTGAGAGCCGGTGCTGCGGGGACACGAAGGCCACCTGCGTCCCTGACCACCTCCCATGCTGCTAGAGCTCGCCAGGCAAAAGCCCCCTGCAGTGATTTGGGACCCCGAGACTTGCCCAGGGGCCCCACATGGGCCAGGATCAGGCCGGGTTTCCAGGCATGAGCTGTGTCTCCTGCACCCCCGTGCCCCAAGCCCCCTTCCCCAAGTAACCCCCCTTGCTGGATGATGCCTGCGCCCCTGGGTGTCCCCAGCACCCCTGGGTGTCCCCAGCGCCCCTGGGTGTCCCCAGCGCCCCTGGGTGTCCCCAGCTCTCTGCTCCCCGCAGCGTGTCCCCAGCCTCCCGCTGGCTCCCTGCCTCCCCCAGGGCTCTGCCTGACCCCTTCCCGTGTCCCCCCTCGCCCACTCCGAGCCCCGGCTGGAGACGTGGTGTCGGCCTCTTCCTAGGCATGTCCCTGTCCCTGTCCTGTCTGCATGTGTGCTTCTGTGAGTCCCCGCAGCCCCGCGGCCACCCCGTCCCCAGCAGCACCTGGGGTGCGAGGAGTCCCCCTGCCCTGCTGCACCCATGGGTGCCGGCGGCAGCGAGAGGAGGGTGCAGCGGGAAGGGGGCGGTGGAAAGGGCCTGGCCCCACAAAAAGAGTGGAGAGGGGACCCCAGGCGGTGTCTGTGGGAAGGGGGTGTCCGAGCGGGGTGCAGGAGAGTGGGGATGGGGTTGGGGGGGCAGATTTTGCAGGATGGGGGGCAAGAAGTCAGAGCCGCCTGTGGGTGCCACCCTGTCACGCTGTGCCCCCACCCTTGGCAGGGGTGAGCCAAGGGGACAACCACGAAGGTCTGCCCCCCACAACACCCCAGCCTGGGGGTCTAGTGCCAGCCTTGGGTCCGTGCCTTCGACCGCCAGGACGAGGAGCCCGTTGCCCACCCAGGGGCATGTCCCGGGGGAGCCCCCGCCACGTCAACCCCATCCAGCCCTGCTGCCGTGGGGTCCTTGGGGGGTGTGGGGGGCACGGGGCGGGCGGTGCCGTGGCACGGACCCACGGGAACCCCGTCCTTGTCCCCCTCGCCCCGCAGCCCCACGGGGAGCAGCCGCTACGCCTCGTCGGCCGAGCTGAGCCAGGGCAGCTCCCAGCTGAGCGAGGACTTCGAGAACGAGAGCCTGCGGGACTCGGAGCTGGACGAGCGGGACGGCGACTCCTACCACTCCTGCCACAGCTCCGTCAGCTACCGCAAGGACTCGCCGCGCTGGGAGGAGGACGAGGACGATGACCTCTACCTGGAGGAGGAGGAGGAGTTCAACGAGGACTACAGTGAGAATGAGGAAGGCTACCCCAAGGAGGAGGAGGAAGAGGAGGAAGAGCTGCGGGAGCCGGGCACCTATGAAGCCTCTGAGCACGATGCCTTCCCCCCGACGCAGAAAGCGCAGCAGCAGCAGCAGCAGCAGCAGGTCCCGCAGCCCCAGCTGGTCTCGCAGGTGAAGCCGCAGCAGCAGGAGAGGAAGGAGGAGAGGAAGGAGGACAAGGACACCTCCGTCCCACAAGAGACACCAGAGGCCCAGCGGGGAGGGGACGAAGCCCCCCTGCCAGAGGCAGAGCCCGAGCCTGAGCCCCCCAAACCAGTCGAGAGGTAGGAGGACGATTTTGTCCTGGGGTGGCACCAGGGTGGCACCATGCTGGGGACACCGGGGATGCCCTGGACCCTCCTGACCGGCCGTGGTGGCTCTGCCGTCACCCCTGTGTCCCCTGCCTGGGGAGAGCCCCAGCCAGCAGCTGGGCACCAACACGGTCAGAGGAGGGAGTCTGGTGAAAGCTCGGCCGCGGTCTCCCGTGCTGCACAGAGGAGGTGGGGGTGGCTGAGTCCCTGGCACGGCGCGGGGATAATTCCGATGCCGCCAGTTTCTGAACGCGCCCGTTTTGCCACGGTTCGGTGAGCACAACAGCTCTGCGCGGAGGGGAAGCTTTCTGGCCTTTTATTTGGTTTAAATTATAGACTGGACCTTGGGAACCTCTGATTTAAAGGAAGGCGCAATGATTTTTTTGCATGAAAAAAGTCATTTTTAGGCACAAGGGCTGGCTAGAGCCCTGGAAGGTGCTGTCAGTTCAGGTCTGCCTGCAGTGCCTGTTCTGTGGGCAGCCACTGCATGGTCCCACACTGGGGAGCACTGATAAGCAGGGGTGAGGTCCCACGGGGTGTCCCCAGCTCCCCATGGCCTCATCCAAGCACCACCCCACTGCCACCTCACACCGGGCTCTCCAGGAGCCTGGGAGGTTCGGAGCATTTATCTTCTTTTCCTCCTTGTCTGGATTTTATGAAGAGAGGAGGAAAATAACCCCATCAGCATGTCCAGGCTGTAAATCCATCCCTGGGCGCATCCACCTGCTCCTGGTGTGGTGGGTGCCCGGGACAGGGTCCCCTAAGGGCGAGGGGATTCCGGCTTCTCCTCGCTCTGCCTTGAGCCCTTTGCTTGGGACCTGCCACCACTGCAGTCCTCCCTGGTAGGAAAGTTACATTTCCCATGGCCACGTTTGCTCAGGACCCATTGGCATCCCTAAACCTCGTCCGTGCCCGCGTCCCGGTGCCGTGCCGGCGGTGAGCGGGCTGTGTGTCCTTGCAGGGAGCCAGCGGAGGTGGAGGTGCAGGACCCCAAAGCGCGAGCCAAGGCCAACTGGCTGAGAGCCTTCAACAAGGTCTGCCTGCAGCTGCAGGAGGTGAGCGTCCCCGTGGCACGGCGAGCCCTGCCTGGCACCTCTGCTGCCCGCCCCGTGGTGACCCACACCTCGAGGGCAGCGGGGACCTGGCTGTCCCCAGCCCGTCGGTGGCCCCGTGAGGGGCAGGGAGCGCTGAGGACCTTCCCCGTGTGTGCTGCATGCTGGTGCCAGCCCCTCCGCCCCATCCCCTGCGTTGCGCTGACACTTTTTTGTTCTGTTTTTAGACTCCATCCTCCATCTTTTCTTTTTGTTTTGGCTCTGGATTCACCCCACGGGGCTTCGGTCCCCCTCCCTGCCGCTTCTCTTTTCAGTTCTCCACCACCATGGCCCTTGCGCCCGCGTCTCCCCTGCCCGCAGGGGAGGGCTGTAGCCCGCCTGCAGGTAAGCATGTCCGAAAGGAACCGGCCCCGCTCCGTGCGTGCCTTCCCCGTGTGCGTGTGTGTGTGCAGGGATTGCCCCGGGAGGGAGGAAGAATTGGCTCTTTCCTCCTTTTTTACCCCCTCCAGAAAAAATTCCCTGGGGTCCCTGCACACACCCCCTTCCCTGCCATCTCCCCCGGCTCCAGCTCTGCTGTGCCTCCGAGTGCTGCTCCCACTCCCCAGACGCTGCGGTCCTGCACGGTGCAGCCATCCCCACCCAGCTCCTCCACCGAGCTTTCGGGGCCGTTTGGCCCCCTCTCACCCTGCTCAGCCTCTCGAAGATATCGTAGAGCCCCATCCTTTTAGGACCAGGTGCTGGGTGCTCAGAGCCCCCCCCCTGTGTTTTGCAGGCCCGCGGGGAAGGCGATGGAGAAGCTAAATCGCTGTGGTTCAAAGGCGGGTGAGTACACGGGGAGCGCGGGGCTGGCCCCTCCTGCCGCCTGCAGGATGGGATGAGCGCTTTGTGGGGCTGGGGAGAGCCGCGGGGCGGTTGGCCCCATGAGCTGGAGGCCGGGTTTTTGGGCTGGAAGATGGTCGTTTGGTGCTTTTGGAGATGTCCCTGGCCGCCGCTGTGTCCCCAAAGAGGCACCGCCAAGGGGACAGCAAGGAGGTGAGTGGGACAGGGGAGACAGAGCCGGGCGGCAGCTCCCGCATCCCTCCTGCTGCCCGGGACCTGAACGATGCCATGGGGCACCCCGAGCCCCCACCTTGCCCTCACAGGCAGCCCTGCTCCGCACCAAAAAGCCCCCAAAGGCCGTTTGTCACTCCATTTCCCTCTGCACCACTGCAGCAATCTGGCTCGACGTGGGGCAAGCCGCAGCTTTCCAGCAGCACCCCCTTCCCCGCGCCTTCCAGCCTGGTCCTGGCGGGGCTGTGCCGCTCCCCAGGAGCGTGTGGGAGGGTCCCCTCCTGCCTCAGTTTCCCCTTCCCCGCTGACTTTCCTCTCTCTTGCAGGCCTGGCGGCGGGCTGATCATTATAGACAGCATGCCGGACATACGCAAGCGAAAACCCATCCCCTTAGTTAGCGATTTGGTGAGGTTCCTCCCGTAACGCCTTGCACCCCACAGCCGCCGGCTTCGCTCCCGCTGGACCGCGCCGCCCGCGCCCCGCTCCCCGGCCGCCTCTAACGTGCTTTGTGTTCTCTGTTCTCTCTCCTCCGGCCTGGCTTGGCCGCCCCCGGCTGCAGGGGGGCGGCGGTAAGGTTTCTGCGCTGCATTAACAGCATGCCCGACATTAAGCCCGGACGCAAATCTCTCCCTCTAGTCAGCGATCTGGTGAGCGCGGGCCGAGGGGTTAAAGGGAGAGCACCCTTGGGTGCTGCCGGCCGGCCCCGCCGAGCAGCCTCTGCTCCTGATGCTGGTGGGGGGGGGGGGGGCCCGGGGGTCCCCGGGGGTCCCCGGCCCCAGGACCGTGGGTGGGGGCTGCGAGGACGGCGTGGCCGGGCTCTCTCCACCCAAGGGTGCTTCTCTTTAACGGAGCTGCAGGGCCCCGACACCAAGCATCAGCCCGAGGCGTCTGGTTTCCCAAGTTTTGCTGGTGCCACAAGAGCACGGACGTGTCCCCAATCCCCTCCTGTCCCACCCACCTGCAGTCCTCAGGGCTCAGGTGGTGACGGTGCCAAGCAGACGGACCCGGGTGCTGCAGGAGTGCTGCTTTTTGGACCCCGTGCTCTCCTCCCCAGCATTGTGATGGGCTGTGCCACCCCCTCGCTGGGCACCGCGGTCCCATCCAGCCCCCGCAATGCGCAGGGTCCCCCTGCTGTCACCTCTGGTGACAAAAGACAGCGATTTTGGAAACCAGATACCCGTTGTGCCCAGAATTAGGTGCCCTTCGCCTCCTTCCTCCACCTCCAGGGTGTCTCCATCCTGTCCCCAGCCCCCTGCCCTGTCCCACCCCGCTGCTCCCCCTCGCTGCCCTTGTCCCCAGCCCGCTCAGGGCACCTGCTGATGCTTCTGCTGTGCTGTGTCGGTGTCGGGTTTTTGGGATGCTGGGTTGTGGGTGGCAGTGGGGTGGGCACTGTGGGAGGGAGGAGATGGGGGCTGCTGCCTTGTCCTGGTGGGATTTGGCAGGGGACAAAGTGGGGACACTCGTTCAGCTGTGAAATGGCTCCTAATAACAGCCTTTAATTTCCTCCTTGCTGGCCCTGGCTGCCCGCAGGCAATGGTGAGTGCCCCCACCCCACTCCTGGGGGTCTCGGACCCACGGCGAGGGGCCGTGCTGGATCTGGGGTCTCTGTTTCTTTCCCACAGTCCTTGGTCCAGTCCAGGAAAGCAGGAATCACGTCCGCGCTGGCCTCAAGCACCTTAAACAACGAGGAGCTGGTAGGTGCCGGGCGGGATGGGGCGTGGGGGGGGTGACAGTGATGGGGATGCGGGCTCCATGCTGCCATCCTCCTCTGGCAGTGACAATGCAGCCACCATGCTCACAGCCACGTTAGGGGACAGTGACATTTGTCCTGTGCCTGCTCTACATGCTGCTGAGCTCGTCCCCATCCAGCGGTGACGCTGCGGGTGGCCCAACACCCGTGGTTGGGGGCTCTGTGTGAGCTTCTCCCCCCTCTCTCTCCCTTCCTTGCTCAGAAAAACCATGTTTACAAGAAGACCCTGCAAGCCTTAGTGTACCCCATCTCCTGCACGACGCCCCACAACTTCGAGGTGTGGACGGCCACCACCCCCACCTACTGCTACGAGTGCGAGGGGCTGCTCTGGGGCATCGCCCGGCAGGGCATGCGCTGCGCCGAGTGCGGCGTGAAGTGCCACGAGAAGTGCCAGGACCTGCTCAACGCCGACTGCCTGCAGAGTAAGTGGCATCGCCCCTGGCCTCGTCCCTTCTCGCCTTGGGGTGGCACGGAGCGAGCTAGCAGTGATTAGCAAGCTGGTCTGCTGTGTGCGTGGGGAGGTGGTGAGCAGGGCAGAGCTGCTCTGGGCAGGGTGTAAACCCCTCCAGGTGGGAATTTATTCATTGTGGTGAGCTTGGGGAGGTCTCGGCTCTTTCCCAGGCACTATCCATGTCCCCCCCCACCCCCCATCCCACCCGTCGCTGTCCTCTCCCAGGGGCAGCGGAGAAGAGCTCCAAGCACGGAGCAGAGGACCGGACCCAGAACATCATCATGGTGCTCAAAGACCGCATGAAGATCCGGGAGCGCAACAAGCCAGAGATCTTCGAGCTGATCCAGGAGGTGTTTGGGGTCACCAAGACCACGCACACGCAGCAGATGAAGGCGGTGAAGCAGAGCGTCCTGGACGGCACCTCCAAGTGGTCGGCCAAGATCAGCATCACGGGTGGGCACCAGCCGCGCCTGGCGTCCCACGCTGCGGGGACCCTGCGTCCCTGCACGGGGTGTCCCTGCGGGCACAGCTCCTGCCCCCCCAGCTGATCCCTCTAAGAGCCAGAGCATTTGGGACGAGAGTGGAGACGTGCTCCATGAGCCACGCTGCCTGTCCAAGCACCTTGTCCCTGCAGATGTGGCTGTCCCCATGCACAAGCACGCTTCGTGCGCCAGCCCTCCGTGTCCTGCAGAGTGGCTTTGGTCCCTGGGGCTCTGTGGGGCAACACCGGGGTGACATCGGGTTCTCATCATGGGGACCTTGGTGTAGCCACAGCACTGACTTTGTTCTCTGTTCTCTCCACTCTACCACACGTGTGCCTGGTGTGGATGGGCGTATGTGCCATGCCGTGCTGCAGTTGTTTGTGCCCAGGGCCTGCAAGCAAAGGATAAGACGGGCTCCAGTGACCCGTACGTTACCGTCCAAGTCGGAAAGACAAAAAAAAGGACTAAAACCATCTACGGCAATCTCAACCCGGTCTGGGAGGAGAATTTCCATTTGTAAGTTGGCCCCTGGCCCTTTCAGCCCCTCCCTGGCCGTTTGGGTGGTGGGCGGCGGGGACCTGCCCCAGCTGAGGACGGAGGGGGCTGCTGGGTGCCGGGGCTGTCCCTAGCCCTGGTTTGGGGAACCGGAGGCCGGGTTTCCCCGCTCACCCCGGGACTCGCCCCCTCTCCCCCCCAGCGAGTGCCATAACTCCTCCGACCGCATCAAGGTCCGCGTCTGGGACGAAGACGATGACATCAAGTCCCGTGTCAAGCAGCGCTTCAAGAGGGAGTCTGACGACTTCCTGGGCCAGACGATCATCGAGGTGCGGACGCTGAGCGGGGAGATGGACGTCTGGTACAACCTCGGTAAGCAGTCGCCCGTGCGCCACCCACACTGCTGCAAAGGGGGCTTTCGGCTTGGTGGTGTGGGGTCTGCTGTTAAAAACATCATTTAATATCGGGGTCAAGTGTTTGCCTGGGGATCCTCAGGGAAACTGAGGCATGGAGAGGTCCCTTTAGTACCCAAGGACCCAGTTGAGTCCCTCTCTGTGATGCCTCGGCTGCTTTGTACTCCGGACCCTCCGCAATGGGGCCCTTACAGGATGGGGGTGAGCAGAGCGGTTCCGGGGGGGGCCTCACTCCTCACCCCGCTCTCTGTGCCCCCCCAGACAAGCGGACAGACAAGTCGGCCGTGTCCGGAGCCATCCGGCTGCACATCAGTGTGGAGATCAAGGGCGAGGAGAAGGTGGCTCCCTACCACGTGCAGTACACGTGCCTGCACGAGGTGAGCCACACACGGACCACGTCTCCGCACTGCAGCGCGCCGGTCTCCGCCGTGCCACCGCCGGCCCCGGGGACCTGATGGGACTCGCGTGTGTGCCCCCAGAACCTTTTCCACTTCGTGACGGATTTGCAAAACAACGGGGTGGTGAAGATCCCCGACGCCAAGGGGGATGATGCCTGGAAGGTGTACTTTGACGAGACGGCGCAGGAGATCGTGGATGAGTTTGCCATGCGCTACGGGGTGGAGTCCATCTACCAGGCCATGACGTGAGTTCCTTGCCCCTGGTGTCACATTGAGCCTGGGGCTTATCCTCCCCCCCCGCTGCTGTTTGTGCTCCCACCCTCACCACGGGGACACGCACCCATCCTGCAAGCGTGTGCTCGCCGCCCCCTTCTCCATGAGCACTCCGAGCCCCGCAGCACCCAGCGCCCTCACCTCCCTCCTCTCCCCGCCAGGCATTTTGCCTGCCTCTCCTCCAAGTACATGTGCCCGGGGGTGCCAGCGGTGATGAGCACCCTGCTCGCCAACATCAACGCCTACTATGCCCACACCACCGCCTCCACCAACGTCTCGGCCTCCGACCGCTTTGCCGCTTCCAATTTCGGGGTAAGTCCGATGGTGCGTAAACACTCCTTTCTTCTTCTTCTCTTTTCTCTGGGGATGGGGTGGGGGGCAAAAAGGGGGCGAAAAGGGCCATGCAAGGCAGCTCCCCACCCAACGGCAGCTGGGCAGCGGGCTATTGGACCCCGCCTGCCCCCAGATTCATCCCTCTCCCATTTCTGGGGAAGGAAATGAGCCACCACCTTCCTAGGAGAAGGTCTAAATTCACTCCCAAAATTATTATGGTGAAAGCTGGCTTGAAATCAGGGGATGGCAACACGCTGTGCACCCCCAGTGCCAAAGCTGGCTGGGAGCTTTGCACAGCCCTGCACGCCTCGGGTGTGAGCCCAGACCGCCGCAAACTCACCCAGCTGTGCCAGCACCCATGGGTGCCTCGCTGAACAGGGCTGAGTTTGCACCGGGACTGGGTGCGCCCATGGGGACGCGGCTGAGGAGGGGGCTGCGCTCTCACCCCAGCTGCCCCCGCGTCTCCCCTGGGTGCACGCGGGCGCTGCGGGGTCGGAGCCCAGCCCCGGTTAGGGCGAAGCGCTGGGTAGCGAGGGACGGGGTAGCGAGAGCCGAGCGAGCCGTGCCGCAGGGCCGTGCGGAAGGAGGAGACCACACGACAAACCTTTTCTCTGACGTGGAGGGTTTTAAAAACTTGTTTCTTTCTCTTTTTTTAGAGAGCCTAAGGTTGGGTCCTAAAGTGCCCGGCCGTGTCGCTTTATCCCCGAGTGCCAGCGTGTCCGGTTTTAAGCGCGCTGCAGCCGCTCGGTGCCGGGGGCCGTTGCCATCTCCGGTGCTCCGAAGGTTTGCGGGCGCCAGCGCAGGCTGCGGGCTCAGCCGAGCCGCGGCCAGGTGGACGTGGGACTTGTCCCCGGCCCCACTCGGAGGCAGGGGGATGCCGGGTCCTGGGACAGCCCCGGCTCCATAACAGCCGACGTGGGGGTGTCCAACCCCCCCCCCCCCCCCCAGTGTAGGGGCATGGCAAAGTGCCTCCCAGTTGCTTTGCCTCCATCTCAGATGCCTGATTTGCAACCCGATGTGAGGTTCGCATCCCTTCACCCTGTGCTCCCAACCCTGTGTGGTTGGGAGCTGAGTTAAAGCTTCTCATCCCCAAAGACCATCAGCCCACTGCATTTCCCCTCCAAGCAGCCTGGGCAGGGAAGCAAGGGGCCCTCAGAGCACCCACCTCCTGCTTTGTCCAACAACACTCTTTGTCTCCAGCCGCCTTGCTTTGTCTTGAAGCAGCTCAGACCCAAAGCTGGGCAAACGCAGCCCCAGCACAGCTGCCCTCCCCATGCCCTTTTTTCCTGAGCTCTCCGAAGGCTTCGTTCCCGGGGCTGCGCAGCCTGGAGGTGTGATGCTGCAGCCCCCTCCGTGCTCCTGCCCCGAGCCCAGGCTTGGAGGCATCTGAGCGGGCAGGGCAGGGGTCCCCCCATCCCCCTCCGGCACTGCAAGAGCTGAGGGGATGCGTGCTCCTGCCTCTCGGTCCTGCACCGAGGGGTCCCCACTCTGCAGGGGCCTCACGTGCCCTGGAGCCACCGAGTGCTGCCACCGAGTCCCGGTCACCGAAGAGCACGGGCTGCTCCTTGGGCACCCCAGCGCCCAGGCACAGGGTGCTGGTGGCGGCAGGAGGGAAGGAAGGCAGGGATGGAGGCAGGAGGG
The DNA here is from genome assembly GCA_011075105.1 of Heteronetta atricapilla. Classification (NCBI taxonomy): domain Eukaryota; kingdom Metazoa; phylum Chordata; class Aves; order Anseriformes; family Anatidae; genus Heteronetta; species Heteronetta atricapilla. Next base: position 4,437,653 of record CM021758.1, read on the forward strand.
GAGGCAGGGCGGCAGGACAGGGACCAGAGGGCTGGGGCGCAGAGGCAGGTGCAGCGGGGAGGGGGGCGGCCCCCGCTTCCACCCCCTGTTCACCCGGCCCTGGGGCGTTTCTCCGCAGAAAGAGCGGTTTGTCAAACTCCTCGACCAGCTGCACAACTCGCTGCGCATCGACCTCTCCATGTACCGGGTAAGGCACCGCCGAGCCTCAGTTTTAATCATTTTAATGTTTAATAAGGTCTGCTTTCACCTCCCCCCAGCGACAGTTCTGCCAGCAACTCTTCTTTTGCCACCAACTCTTCTTTTTTCTCCCCCAGAATAACTTCCCTGCCAGCAGTCCCGAGCGGCTGCAGGACCTCAAGTCCACGGTGGATTTGCTGACCAGCATCACCTTTTTCCGGATGAAGGTATTATTTGCCCCCTTGGGATCTGCAGCTTTGGAGCCCGGGCTCCCCGGCTGCCGGCTCTGCCCACAGCCCCGCTGCCTCCCCACGCAGGTCCAGGAGCTGCAGAGCCCGCCCCGAGCCAGCCAGGTGGTGAAGGACTGCGTGAAAGCCTGCCTCAACTCCACCTACGAGTACATCTTCAACAACTGCCACGAGCTCTACAGCCGCGAGTACCAGACGGACCCGGTGCGTGGTCCTGGGCCACCGGGTGCTTCAGGGACTCCGTTGTTCCCCACTGTCCATCCCCTGCCCTTCTCGGTCACCCCCCTGCACTCGTCCTTCCCTTCTGCCCTCTGTGATGACTTCCATGAGCCTCGCCACCAAAGCGAGCCTGGTGGGGCAGATGGGTGACCGGAGCCTCTGCTGTTTCCCCATTGCTCCAGACCAAGAAGGGCGAGGTGCCCCCCGAGGAGCAGGGGCCCAGCATCAAAAACCTGGATTTCTGGTCCAAGCTCATCACCCTGATCGTGTCCATTATCGAAGAGGACAAGAACTCCTATACGCCCTGCCTGAACCAGTGAGTCACCGATTAATTTATCGCCAAGAAAGGGACGCTCTTGGGGATGCTCACGATGTGCCAGCAAAGCTGGGTTTGTCCTTTGGACGCGGGCCGCAGCATCCCTTGTACAGATGGGGAAACCGAGGCAGCAGGGAGGAGGCTGGGGGCTGGGTCTGCAGGCATGGGGGCTCCTTCTCATGCTCTGAGCACCTTGTGCCCACGCTGCCCCCCTGCCCCAGGTTCCCCCAGGAGCTGAACGTGGGGAAGATCAGCGCCGAGGTGATGTGGAACCTCTTTGCACAGGACATGAAGTACGCAATGGAGGGTGAGTGCCCCCCTGCCGCCCCGCGCTGGGCCGAGGAGCTGGGCAGGAGCCACCTCAAATGTTCCCCTGGAGAAATCGGCAAACCCATTTCACCCCTCATCAACACCACGCCTAGCTTAAATCCCTCCCAAGAGGCCCTCCCATCTTCTCCCCACCCCCCTGGCATCCCTGGAGCTGCCCAAATTCCCCCACCAGGGTCTGGGGCTGGAAGCGACCGCCCCACGCCCTCGCCTTCCCCGTGCAGAGCACGACAAGCACCGCCTGTGCAAGAGCGCGGACTACATGAACCTGCACTTCAAGGTGAAGTGGCTGTACAACGAGTACGTCACCGAGCTGCCCTCCTTCAAGAGCCGCGTGCCCGAGTACCCCGCGTGAGTGCAGCCCTGGGGGGGGGCGGGCAGGGGCTTGCAGCTCCACGCAGTGCGGTCTCACCAGGGACGTGCCTCTCTCCCAGCTGGTTTGAGCCCTTCGTTATCCAGTGGCTGGACGAGAACGAGGAGGTGTCGCGGGATTTCCTGCACGGAGCGCTGGAGCGGGACAAGAAGGACGGGGTAAGGCCGGGGCAGCCGATGGGCGCGGGAGCATCCCAGGCTGCTGCAGCAGGGCGATGCCCAGTGTGTCCCCACTGGGGCCAAAATCCCTCGTCCCCACCACCCACTCACCCTTCCTCTCGCCCCCCAGTTCCAGCAGACGTCGGAGCACGCGCTCTTCTCCTGCTCTGTGGTGGACGTCTTCTCCCAGCTCAACCAGAGCTTTGAGATCATCAAGAAGCTCGAGTGCCCCGACCCACAGATCGTCGGGCACTACATGCGGAGGTTTGCCAAGGTGGGCAGCTCATGGGGGGTCCCAGCACCCCCGGGACCCTAGCCCCCCGTGCCAACCCAGTGCCCTCTGACACTTCCCATCCGGCCACAGAGCACAAAGTGCGCCCTGCTCAAGGGGACGTGCCACCACCAGACCCCGTGTGTCTCCCCGCTTCGCTAGCATGGGCCATTATCTAATGAATGCGTTGATTAGTTAATTAATCTCAATTAATTAAATGCCACCGGCTCGCTGCTTGCTGCAGCGTGGGAGGGAGCTGCAGGCGGGCTCGGCAGCCGGTGCCTTCCTGCCTGCGCTGGCACGGAGCTGCCCGCCGAGACCGGGTGTGCTCTGTCTGGCTGCGCCCACGCTCCCAGCGCATCCGCGGGGCCGGGGGTCCCGGCGTGGATCCCAGCTCTTGGGGGGGACTCACGGTCTTCTTCTTTCCTCCTTCCTCCTTCTGTTTGCCGCTCGCCGGGCCGGTCCCCATCTCTTGTCTGGCTGCAGACCATCAGCAACGTGCTCCTGCAGTACGCCGAGATCATCTCCAAGGATTTCGCCTCGTACTGCTCCAAGGAGAAGGAGAAAGTGGTGACGTATCTCCTGCTGCTCGCCGCTGTCCCCGCGCGGTGGCCCTGGCTGTCATCTAGCTCAAGAGCTGGTCCCTGTAACCAGCCTGGTCTCGGTCTTGGTGCCCAATGGTGGCCCCCAAAATACTGCAGGGCTCGGCGCTGTGGGGCTCCGGTGCCCCCCATCCCAGGGTGGGGAGCTCACGGGGGGGCTGTTGCAGCCACGTGTGCTGGTGCTGACCCCTCTATCCCGTCCCTCCAGCCCTGCATCCTGATGAACAACATCCAGCAGCTCCGTGTCCAGCTCGAGAAGATGTTTGAAGCCATGGGGGGGAAGGGGGGGCGTCCCGGGGGCCCGGGGGGGGGGGGGGAACCATGGGGAGGAGCTGGATCCGTTCTTTTTCCCTGGCTCCACAGCGCTGGAGCAGCCCCAGCTCCTCACTTCTGCACGGGTCACCCCACCCCACCCCGTCCCACCCTGCTCTCCCACCACACCAGACATGGATGGCCAGGGTTGGGGTGCAGAGGCAGCCCCCTGGGGACCCTGCTGCCTTCTCCAACCTGTTCCCCCTCCAGCTGGACACCGAAGCCAGCGACATCCTCAAGGAGCTGCAGGTGAAACTCAACAACGTCCTGGATGAGCTGAGCCGAGTCTTTGCCACCAGGTGAGGGGACACGGGTGGTGGGCCAGGGGCTGGGGTCCAGGAGCTGTGGTCGTGGCCGGGCTGGGGGCTTGGGCCACCCTGCGGTGTCACCGGGGGGGGGACACTGAGCTGCCCGGGTGCTGCGGTCCCCAGCTTCCAGCCGCACATCGAGGAGTGCGTCAAGCAGATGGGTGACATCCTGGGCCAGGTGAAGGGCACCGGCAACGTCCCCGCCAGCACCTGCAGCAGCGTCGCGCAGGATGCCGACAACGTCCTGCAGCCCATCATGGACCTCCTGGACAGCAAGTGAGTGGGGAGGGGGGTGCAGGGACACCCTGATGTCCCCAACCTGCCCCAGGAGCATGGGGGACCAGCAGCGCTGGGGTGGCTGTGCTGGGACCTTCAGCCCCGTCCCCTCTCTGCAGCCTGACGCTTTTCGCCAAGATCTGCGAGAAGACGGTGCTGAAGAGGGTGCTGAAGGAACTCTGGAAGCTGGTGATGAACACGATGGAGAAGACCATTGTCCTGCCCCCGCTCACCGACCAGACGGTGAGTGACAGGGACAGGGAGCCTGGAGCTGCGGCCATGCGGGACGTTGGTGCCAGGGTCCCCCGCTGGCTTCTTGAGGGGTGCAGACTTTGGTGGCACCCCCAAACGTGTCCCCAGCTTGTGGCTGGAGACAGGATGGAGGAGGGAAAGGTCACCCTTGATGTGGGTGCCCAGTGAAGCCAGCGCCCACTCAGCTGGCCTTGCCGACAGACTGTCACCTCCCTGCCACTGTGGCACCAGGAGGGGGGACCCGTCCTCTCCTCCCCTCCACGCTGGGGCCATGTCCTGTGCCCTGCACCAGGAGGGGACTGCGGAGATTTGGGGGTGCGGGGGGAGCCTCGCCATGGGGCTGGGGGTGCGTGGGCTCAGGGGGACATGGGGCTGGGGCAGAGAAGCCCCGGAATGTTCCCTCTGTGGGGGGAGGTTTCCTGCAGGCTTCAAGGCTCTGTGTCACCGTGCTGTGCGCCCGACCTCCCCCACGCAGCGAGAACTCCTGAGGTTCTCAGGCAGGAACGGGGAAAGTCCCCCCTTGGGTGACACCAAGGGCTTGGAGCCAGCCACGCAGCTGTGCCTATCGTTCTCGGTGGCTTTTGTCACTGTCACAGGGCTGGGGTCCAGCTCTGACCTGGAGCCACCAGCTGCTGTCACCTGCAGGGCTCTGGGGCTTCTTGCGCTGTGTTGGTGCCACCCGCTCTCGGTCCCCATCCTGGTCCCTGTCCCTCTAAGCCACTCATGGCTCTGCCACGCCATGGTGGCAGCGCACCCTGTGCCAAGGGGAGGTGGCAGGGATGTGCGGGAGGGTGAAATCATGCGGTGATTTTTTGCAAGGGGAGGCAGCCCTTGGAGGTGTGAGGCTGGGCCCTGTAGCAGGGCTCTGCCCACCCGGGGGGCTCAGGGCGCAGGGCTGCATCTTGGAGCTGTGCATCGAGCGAGGTCCCTGGAGCTGGGTCCCCTCGGGCAGAGCCCCCTGCTGCTGCCGGGAAGGACGGGGCGGGTTGGGACGGGGCCATGGTGCTGACAGCAGGGTATTGACACTGGGCACCGCGGCACAGCTGGCAGGGGACGCTCCCAGACCCTCGCCCTGGGGAATGGGCGGCCGGGGCTGGCACCCGGGGTGGGGGACACGGAGGAGGGGGCCAACACTCACAGCACGGTTGTTCTCTCCAATTGCTCCGCTCGCCCCTCAATGGCAGATGATTGTAAGTACGGCGGCTCCCTGTCTGTCTGTCTGTCTGTCCGCTGTGTGTCGGTCCTGGCCTCGCCGGTTCCTGTCTCGTGTGGCTGCCCGCGCCCTGCCCGCACCCTCCTCCGGCCCCCTGCGCCCCACCGGTCCCTGTCCTCTCGCTGCCCGCTTGGCACCAGCCCCAGCTGGGTTTTTAGTGGGGGGACAGAACCAGGACACTTTTGGGGTGCCTGGATTTTGGGGGGAGTGTGAGGCTCAGCGCTGGGGAGGGGACGGTGATGGGCAGCTGGGGCAGTGCCACGCGTTCGGGGCAGCCGAGGCCGGGCTGAGCCCATCTTCTTGCTCCGTGCCGGGGGGGGGGGACGGGGGCCACTGGAGCCGGAGCAGGGGGAGCGGCGCGTGCCGGGCAGAAGGCGGCTCCTCCTCAGCCTTCGTGCCTCAGTTTCCCCATGGCCGGGGTGTGGCCGTGGTGAGGGCGGTGGGGCCGCGGGGAGCATCGTGCTGGGACACGAGGTCCCAGCCAGGTGGCTGGCAGCAGGCGCGAGGCTTTTCCCCGGGCAGGGTACCGGAGCCCGGCCTCGTGGCTCCCTCTCTTGGTGCTGCTGCTGGTTCTCAGCACGGCTCAGACCGAGCGGCTCCAGTCCATCCTCGTCTGCCTGGTCTGGGGCTGTCCAGGGCAAGGGAAGGGCCTCATCCCCCCGGCCTGAGCCCACCTGGAGCACGGGAGGCACAGCAGCGTGGGTGCGACCGGGTGCTGATCTGCAGGGACAAACACTCGTCCCCATTCCCCTGATGCCTTTAATTTCCAACAGCAGCATTTGGAAAGAACTGGGGCCTGCCCCCTCCTAGCCCCCGACCCCATATCCCTGGGGGTGGGGTCTGTGTGGTGCCAGCTCTGGGGGGCACAAGGTCCTCCTGTCCCCCATCATCCTGTGACTCAGTTTCCCTCCAGGATAGGAAGCCCTCCTGGTAGCCCTGCTTGGCCCAACCATGCTGCTCACCCCCCCATTCCCCCCCCCCCTCTGGGGCAACCACCCGCCGGGGCGCGCCCCCCCCCCCCCCCCCGCGGCCCCCTCCTCATTTAGACGTGCTCCAGCCCCCCAGGAGGCTGCTCCTGACCCCTGCTGCGTGACCCTGCTGTTTGCCCCATCCCTGCGGGACGCGGGCACGGGGCCATCCCTGGGACCAGAGCAAACCCTGACAGTGCCCACCCTCCCCGTGCCGTGAGCAGTGCTGGAGGGAAGGGGGGGGGCACCGGGGGCTGCCCACACACAGCTCCGGGTGACTCCTGCTGCCCCACAGCCCAGCAGCCCATGGGGAGCAGTTCTCTGACCCCAGCATCCCACAGGGTCCTGTTCCCTCTGAGCCCAATGTCCCACGGGGTCCTGTTCCCTTGGAGCCCAGCATCAGCGTCCCAGCAAGGACCAGTCCCCCACGGACCCGGCATCCCAGCAGGAACCAGTTTCCCAGCACCCAGGGTGGGGACCAGCCTCCCATCAGCACAGCATCCAGCATCCCGGCGGGACCAGTGCCCCCCACCCCTTAGGAGCTCAGCGATGCCCTCGCCACCAGCCTGCGGCTCCCACGCCTCGCCCATGTCCCCCCCCCCCCAGCCCATCCCACGCTGCCCCCCCCACTGCTCAACCTCTGACATTGCTTCTACAGGGCACGCTTTTGAGAAAACATGGCAAGGGGACAGAGAAGGTAAATAGCCCGTGGGCTCCGTGTGTGTCCTCGCCCCGGGGCCACCCTGGTGGCCCCACGCCCGGCCCCCCCCCGGGCCTGTCCGTGCTTCCTCTGTCGTGCTGTCTGGCTGTGGCGTGGTGTCGTGTCGCGCTGTGCCGTGTTGTCCAGGACGTGTGCGGGATGGGGCCGTGACCCGTGTCTGTGTGTGGTGGGGGGGTTGTGCCGTGTGTGTCCCCCCCCCGGCCTCCGTGTGTTTGGGGGGTGTTTCCCGTCCCAGGCAGGCGTGGGGACGTTGCCCCATGGAGCTGTGCTGGGGGGGGCTCAGCATCCTGTTGGGGTACGGGGTGTGTAAGCATGAGGGAACCTGGGCACGGACCCATCCCAGTGCTGAAGGCCTCAGGAACAGGGCCCTGGGCCATGCTGGGGGGGGGGTCAGGGGGCTGCTGGGATCCCCTGGATCTCTGCCCCTCACCCCCATCCCCATGCCTGGGGGCCCCAGCAAGGCTCGCGGAGCCCCACGGCCGTCCTAAAAGCGTTTCTGCAGGCAGAGCAGGCGGGGGGGGCTCTCCATCCACCCAGGTGCTCCCCACCGCCAGGCTGGGGGCCAGCACGGCCCCCACCAGCCCCCCTACCCCCCCGCTAACCAGCCCCGGGTGCCCCACAGAGCCACCCCGGTGCCCCGTGCGGTGATGCCGCGGCGCAAGCCCTGCTGTCCCCATGCTGTGACTCAGGGGACACCCAGGTCCTGTCCCCGCTTTGTCCCACTGTGTTCCTGCCGGCCGCAATTCCCCAGCCGTGGGGGAGGCAGGGAGCAAGCCCCCCCCCCATAGGGACGAGACCCGGCACGCTCATCGCAGGCTGCCCGCTGTAACTGTCCCTTGCTGTTCTCTTCCAGAGCAGGGTGAAGCTGCCCAGTCACACTGAAGTAAGGACACAGCTCCTCTGCTCCCCGTCCTTGTCCCGTGCGCTGTGGGGTGGGGGGGGGTCCCGGCTCCGTAGCGTGTCCTGTCAGGCTCCGATTGACAGCCACGTCCCTGGGCTGCTTACCGGCCGGGGAACGGGGCCAGCAAGGGAAGGGTTAACGGGGCAGGAGCTGGGGGCCACAAAAGGTTAATTTGGGGTCGGGGGGGGGGGGGGTTTTGAAATGAAGGGGGTGGGGGGGCCCAACCCCCTGCGTAAGGCAGTGGTTTGTGGGGGGGTCTCATTGCTGGGAAGGACTGGAGCTGCTGGTGCTGGGAGGAGCTGGGACTCGCTGCCTCTGTCCCAGTTTGCCCAGTTGCACTCTGGAGGGCCTGGGAAGGGGAGCTGGGGTTCAGCCTGGTGAGTGGGTGCAGACTCCGGGGGTGGGTGACCCCCCATGCCATGGGTCTGCATCCCCTGGGGCCGTGTCAGTGCTGCCCGTGGGACGGCTTCGTGTCCCCGTCCATGAGGGTGGCACGGTGCAGGGCAGCTGGTGCCCACCGTGGGGACCGGCGACACCCAGCCATGGTGTCCCCCGAGTGCTGGGGGGGTGCCGTGCGGCCCGGACACCAGCACCATGGGGCACAGGGGGACGGTGCCAGGTGCCACCACTGTCCCCCTGCGCTGTCTCTGTCCCCCCCGCCCCCCGTTGCACTCTTGTCCCTGCAGCGCCCCGTGCTCGGGGACACAGCCGCGGCGCTTGGGGAGCAGGCTGGGACCACAGGGCATGCGGTGCCTGGCTCTAGGGTGACATCCTGCCTGGGTGTCCCCAAGCCCCCTCATCACCGTGCCCTGGGAAGCCCAGAGGGCTCAGAGGAGCCTCCTAGAGCCTGGAGGAGCCGGGGAGCCCCCAGGCAGCAGCGCACCCAGCCTTGCACCCGGCCGCTCACCGGCGCCGTTCCCTTCTCTCTGCTCTCCGCAGGGCACGCAGATGATCTTCAACGCGGCCAAGGAGCTGGGGCAGCTCTCCAAGCTGAAGGTGAGGGCTGGGTGGGGGGCAGGTCCCCTCGGTGCCGGGGCGAGTGGCACCGTCCCCCTTGCAGGGTCCCGTGGGCCAGGCCCCGCTCTGAGGGCAGGATTTGTCCCCGGCAGGACCACATGGTGCGGGAGGAAGCCAAGAGCCTGACCCCGAAGCAGTGCGCCGTGGTGGAGCTGGCCCTGGACACCATCAAGGTGAGGGCACCCTGGGGCACAACAGGGAGATAGGGGGGGGGTGCCCGTGGGGGTGTTGGGGGGGGGGGCAGCAAGCAGAGCCCCCACCCCACGGCCATCCGTCCCTGCAGCAATACTTCCATGCCGGCGGCGTGGGGCTGAAGAAGACCTTCCTGGAGAAGAGCCCCGACCTGCAGTCGCTGCGCTACGCCCTGTCCCTCTACACCCAAGCCACCGACCTCCTGATCAAAACCTTCGTGCAGACCCAGGCTTCGCAGGGTAGGCCCCCCCCCCCGCCGGCCTGCTTCTCCCCCTCCCACCCCTCCCAGGGCCATATCCTGCCCCTGTCCTGGTGGTGACCGGGTCCCGGAGGCTGCGGACGTGAGGCTGGGGTGGGTTTGATGAGTTTTGTGGATAAGGAGGGGCCGTGGGGTGCCCGGGGCAGCCTCATCCCCCCCCCCGGAAGAGGAGCGTGGCCCCGGTGCCAGGCTTGTCTGTGCCCCCGGGGCGTGCGTGTGCTGTCTGTGCGTGTCCCCGAGGGACATCCGTCCGTCCGTCCTGTCTGCGCCTCCTGTCCCAGCCGTCTGCGGGCCGCCGGGGTCCCACGGGTGCCCGCAGCACCCCCGGGTGCCGGGGTTGTGCCCGGCACCTCCGTGTTGCTGCAGTGTCGTCCGGCTGTCGGCCGTGCGTCTGTCTGCCCGATCTGATCTCTCTTTCTCTCTCTTTCTGTCCCCCCCCCCTTCCTTTTGCTGTCCCCCCCACGCACGTTGTCTCCTTCTCTCTCCGTCCGCTCCGTGCCGTGTCTCCGTCTCTCTCTCTCCTTCCCACCAGTTCATGGTGGAAAAGGTGTTAGGTTTACCCTTAGTGAAGAGATTTATCCTGAGAAGGGTAGGTGCACCGCTCGCCCGCCCCAGCACCCTGCCTGCAGCCGCCGGCCTGGGCTAGTAACTGTCCCCCCCCCCCCCGGGTCTGGGCCCCCCCCCCCCCCAACTGAGTGCAGCCGCTTTGGGCTGAATCAGGAGGAATTTGGGGGCACTCAGCCCCCTCCCCATCACCGCAGCTGGGGGTGCCGGTGCTCACCTTCACTCATGAGCTTGGGGCACCCCCACATTGTCCCCAGAGCTGCTGCTGGGGGGGGGGGCACCTGCCACCACCTGTGGCCACCCCTGTGTCCCCCCACCCCGTTGCCAGAAGGACCATTACTAGCCTTGCTCCGGCGAGCCCCCCCCACCCCGAGGAATGAGCACAGCCCCTCCCGGGCCCCGCTTGGCCTCCATCACACACCACCGGGGTGGGGGGGCCGGGTCTGCACCCGCCTGCTTGGCCTCCTGCACCCAGACCCCCGCCCCCCGCCCTCCATCACCTCCATTCCGGCTCAGCATGCGGCACTGCCCAGGCAGGGGTGCCCGTGGGGACGGGGTGTGGGGGGGGCAGAGGATGGGGGCTGGAGCGTGGCATGGCCGCAGCGCTGTGCCCCCCTGCGCCGTGCTGTGACACCTGGGGACGTGTCCTTCTCGCTCTTTTTTCCTTCCCACCAGCTCGGTCGGATCCCCTGAGCCTGCCTTGCCCCACTGAGCCTGCCCCCCCCCCCCCCCCCTGCGCCCCCCCCTTCACCCCTGGGGGCATGCACGGCTCAGGGGGTGGGGTGGGGGGGTTGCAGGTCACCAGATCCCCGGGACTGGATGTGGTCCCCGAGATGGAGTGGCAACGTGGGGCCACTGGTGGCCCTGGTGGTGGCACAGGGGCTGGGTCAGGTCCCCTGGAGCACTGACCCCCCACCCACCGCAGGGACCAGCCCCCCCCCCCCCCCCCCCCCCGTCCCACCTCTGCCCCATCTTGGCAAGGGGCTGGGGTCCAGGACCCACAAACTGGGGGGGGGGGGACAGCAGTGACCCAGCCGTCCCCAGCACCCCTTGTGGCTGGGGCCACATCGGGACCAACCCATCTGTCCCCACCCGGTGGCAGGTGACCTGCCTCCTCCAGCGGGGTGGGTGGCAGGCAGGGGACACCGGGGACACTGGGGGGCTGGCACTCACGCTGCCCCTCCCCACCCCCCCGGCCACACAGGAGCCGGTGTGGACGACCCCGTTGGGGAGGTGTCCATCCACGTGGAGCTCTTCACGCACCCCGGCACTGGAGAACACAAAGTCACCGTTAAAGGTGGGTGCTGGTGGCCCGGGTGGCAGGGGACCGGTGGGGTGGGGGAGGACTGGTGGGTGGTGGCACCCCGTGAGCCTCCCGTGCCTCCTGCACGCAGTGGTGGCCGCCAATGACCTCAAGTGGCAGACGTCGGGCATCTTCCGTCCCTTCATCGAGGTCAACATCATCGGGCCCCACCTCAGCGACAAGAAGAGGAAATTCGCCACCAAGTCCAAGAACAACAGCTGGGCGCCCAAGTACAACGAGAGCTTCCAGTTGTGAGTGGTGGCCCCTGGGGATGGGGACATGGGGATGGGGACCCCTGGGGACATGGGGATGGGGACATGGGGATGAGGACCACTGGGGACATGGAAATGGTAGGCGACCTGCTACAGCATTTGGATGTACGCAAGTCAATGGGGCCAGATGGGATCCACCCGAGAGTATTGAGAGAACTGGTGGAAGAGCTGGCCAAGCCGCCTTCCATCATTTATCGGCAGTCCTGGCTATCAGGGGAGGTCCCAGCTGACTGGCGGCTGGCAAATGTGACGCCCATCTACAAGAAGGGCCAGAAGGTAGACCCAGGGAACTATAGGCCTGTCAGTTTGACCTCAGTGCCAGGGAAGCTCATGGAGCAGATTATCTTGAGCGTCATCACGTAGCACTTGCAGGGCAAGCAGGCGATCAGGCCCAGTCAGCATGGGTTTATGAAGGGCAGGTCCTGCTTGACGAACCTGATCTCCTTCTGTGACAAGGTGACACGCTTAGTGGATGAGGGAAAGGCTGTGGATGTGGCCTACCTTGACTTCAGCAAGGCTTTTGACACCGTTCCCCACAGCATTCTCCTCAGGAAACTGGCTGCTCTTGGCTTGGACTGGCATACACTTCGTTGGGTGAAGAGCTGGCTGATGGCCAGGCCCAGAGAGCTGTGGTGAATGGAGTCAAATCCAGCTGGAGGCCGGTCACTGGTGGAGCACCCCAGGGCTCGGTGCTGGGACCGGTCCTCTTTCACATCTGTATCGATGATCTGGATGAGGGGATCGAGTGCACCCTCAGTAAGTTTGCAGATGACACCAAGTTAGGTGCGTGTGTCGATCTGCTCGAGGGCAGGAAGGCTCTGCAGGAGGATCTGGATAGGCTGCACCGATGGGCTGAGGTCAACTGCATGATGTTCAACAAGGCCAAGTGCCGGGTCCTGCACCTGGGGCACAACAACCCCAAGCAGAGCTACAGGCTGGGAGATGAGTGGTTGGAGAGCTGCCAGACAGAGAAGGACCTGGGAGTGATGCTGGACAGTCGGCTGAATATGAGCCAGCAGTGTGCTCAGGTGGCCAAGGCCAACGGCATCCTGGCTTGTATCAGAAACAGCGTGGCCAGCAGGTCCAGGGAAGTGATTGTCCCCCTGTACTCGGCTCTGGTGAGGCCGCACCTCGAGTACTGTGTTCAGTTTTGGGCCCCTCGCTACAAGAAGGACATGGAGGTGCTTGAGCGAGTCCAGAGAAGGGCGACGAGGCTGGTGAGGGGCCTGGAGAACAAGTCCTACGAGGAGCGGCTGAGGGAGCTGGGCTTGTTCAGCCTGGAGAAAAGGAGGCTCAGGGGCGACCTTATCGCACCCCACAGGTACCTCAAGGGAGGCTGCAGCGAGGTGGGGGTTGGTCTGTTCTCCCACGTGCCTGGTGACAGGACGAGGGGGAATAGGCTAAAATTGTACCAGGGGAGGTTTAGGTTGGATGTTAGGAAAAAATTCTTTACTGAAAGGGTTGTTAGGCACTGGAACAGGCTGCCCCGGGAAGTGGTGGAGTCACCATCCCTGGAGGTCTTTAAAAGACATCTAGATGTAGAGCTTAGGGATATGGTTTAGTGGAGGACTTGTTAGGACAGAGGTTGGACTGGGTGATCTTGGAGGTCTCTTCTAACCTAGACTATTCTGTGATTCTGTGATTCTGTGATTCTGTGATTCTGTGAAATGGGGATGCAGGGATGGGAACATGGGGATGGGGATGTCGCCACCAGCTTCAGCTGCATTTGCTCATCCCCACCGGGATATTTTGGATATCTTCTCCTTGGCAAAATCTACACGGGGAAAGCAGGAAAAAAAAAAAAGGACAGGACGGGAAGGGAAAGGAAAGGAAAGGAAAGGAAAGGAAAGGAAAGGAAAGGAAAGGAAAGGAAAGGAAAGGAAAGGAAAGGAAAGGAAAGGAAAGGAAAAAGGAAAAGGAGAAAGGAAAAGGAGAAAGGAAAAGGAGAAAGGAAAAGGAGAAAGAAAGGAAAAGAAAGGAAAAGAAAGGAGAAAGAAAAGAAAAAAGAAAAAAGAAAAGAAAAGAAAAGAAAAGAAAAGAAAAGAAAAGAAAAGAAAAGAAAAGAAAAGAAAAGAAAAGAAAAGAAAAGAAAAGAAAAGAAAAGAAAAGGGATTTCTGGGGGCAGGGGGGCAGCACCCACATGCGCTGCTGGTCTCAGAGCCCCCTCCACGTGCCAACGCCGCCTGTCCTTTGTCCCCCCACAGCACCCTGGGGACGGAGACGGGCCCCGAGTGCTACGAGCTGCAGGTGTGCGTGAAGGATTACTGCTTCGCGCGGGAGGACCGGACGGTGGGCATCGCCGTGCTGCAGCTGCGCGACATCCTGCAGCGCGCCAGCTGCGCCTGCTGGCTGCCCCTGGGCCGCCGCATCCACATGGACGACACCGGGCTCACCGTGCTCCGCATCCTCTCCCAGCGCAACAACGACGAGGTGGCCAAGGAGTTCGTCAAGCTCAAGTCCGACACGCGCTCGGCCGAGGAGGGCAGCAGTTAAATCGCCCCCTGACCCCCCAAGTCCCCCCCTCCCAGCCCAGCCCCCGGCCTGCAGCGTCCTCCAGCCACGTATAAGCCATAAGAGCGGCCACGGGAGGAGGCGCCTGCCCAGCCCTGGTGCGGGTGGGGGGATGCAGGGGCAGCATTGGACCCCCCCCCTATCCCTCCCCTGGCTGGGCTCGCTGGGTGGTAGCGCTGAGCACGAGCACCCCCCCGTCCCACCCCCATGGGGCTGGAGGGCCGCAGGGAAGGGCTGGACCCCAGGCTGGGTAATGGGACGGCTCTGCCCCTTCCCAGCCTGGGACAGAGGGACCCTAATGACCCTTCCCCACCCCACCCAGCCCAAAACCTCAGTGAGTGACCCAAGGGAAGCACTGGGATGGGGGGGGGGAGGTTGGGGGGGGTCATCCCAGGCTGGCACAGCGCGATGTCCCCTTGTCCCCTACCTGGTGTTACCAGGGGCCCCCCGCCCGGCACCCTGTACATATGTAAATAGCTGTACATACACGGGGCAGCGCGGCCGCGTCTCGCACCCCGAAGGGCTATAGGGGCTGGGGGGGCAGTGGGCACAGCCCCCGCCACAGGGTCCCCCCCCCCCCAGCCGGTGGCGGCACCACCAGGGCCGGGAGCAGCAGGGAGCAGCCCCCGGCCCCTATCCTGTCTTCCCTGCCTGGCCGCCGTGCGGGTGGCCCCACTGCCCCCCCCCCCAGGGTGCCAGGGTGGGGGGCACTCCCCTCCCATGGGCTGGGGGGCACCCATCTCCCTTGGCTCTGGTGAGCTGGGACTGCCCACCCCCACCGCCCTCCCGAGGTCTCTGCAGCAGCACCCATGGGACCTCTTTGGCACAAGCAAGACCCTCGCCCCCCCTCCCCAATAGGACCCCCCCCCATATTTCCCATTAACCACCATTTCTGTGTGATCAGTGGTGTGCGTGTCTCGGGGGGGTGGGCAGGGAGCACAGCGTCCCCCCTGCGCTGAGAGGGATGGCCACCCCTCAGCACCGGGGGGGACAGAAGCCTAAAGCCCCCCCAAGTCAATATATACCTCTCAGCCCCCTCCCCACCCCAAAGCAGGGTAACCCAGTCCCCCCTCCCCATCCTTTTTCTATAGGATTTGCCTGGGACCAAAGGGTTTAGGTATCCACTCTCATTTCTGTTCAATGTTTACACCCCTTTTCTAACTGCTGCTCCCGGGGGGAGGGTCAGCCCCATTCCCCCCCCCCAAAAAAATATGTGCCCCCTCCCCACCCGGTCCTGTTCGGCATGTGATTGAATCGACCACCCCCGCTCCTGTACCCATGTCACCGATGCCCTGTGTCTGTACCTCCCCCCACAGCGGGGGCTACCATGGATGCATGACCGTGAGATGTTTTGCACTATTTTGACTTTTTTGGGCTCTGTAAAAATATTTTATTATAACTGACATTAAAAAGCACACCCTTGGCTGTGGCTGTGGGTGCTGGAGGGGAGGGGGGAGCTGGCACCCAGGGGCTCCCATCCCTGCTGCCCCCCCTTTAAGCTCAACACCAAGGATAAAGACCCCAGGGATGCTGCACCGCCCTGCCTGCAGCTCAGGATTTGCTCTTCCAACACCAGGCAAAGGCCAAACTTCATGCAAGGAGTTAAAGGGGAGTAGGGCAGACCCCAAACACCCCCCCCCTCCACCCACACCCACCCCAAGCCCCCCCCCCCCCCCCCCCCGCAAACAGCGCACCCACAGCCAGCCTCAGACACCCAAATTATCTGCAAAGACTTTTATTAACACCAAAGGATTAAAAAGTAGCCAGAACAGTTGTGGCTGTGCCACAAAACAAAAGTACCCGCGGCTCGCAGCACCAAGCAGCCCCCATGGGAGCACCACAAAGTGCAGCAGCCCCAAACCTCCGCTGTCCTCCTGTGCCTGGGGGGCCGGACAGGGCTCAGAGGCGGACGAGGAAGGCCAGGTCGATGGTGTCG
This sequence comes from Heteronetta atricapilla, assembly GCA_011075105.1. Classification (NCBI taxonomy): domain Eukaryota; kingdom Metazoa; phylum Chordata; class Aves; order Anseriformes; family Anatidae; genus Heteronetta; species Heteronetta atricapilla. The sequence continues at coordinate 4,453,349 of CM021758.1, forward strand.
GGGATGCGGAGCTCATCCAGGTGCAGGGGGGAGGCAACGAAGGGCAGGTTCACGGGGAAGAGGTGGCTGGTGTCCACCAGCAGCTGGCTGGGAGCTCCCTGCTGCTGCTCCTGCAGTCGCCTCTGCGGGGGACACGGCGCTCAGCAAGGGGGTGGACCCCCGGGGACAGAGCCCGGGGGGGGCAGAGCCGAGGTCCCCGCTTACCTCCACAGTGCTGATGAAGCCGGGGCTCACGCGCTCCTCCAGCCCCGCAGCCGGGGTGTAAGCCCGCAGGATCTTCACAACCTGGAGGGACAGCAGGGGACCTCTGTGAGCCCCCCTGCCCCAGCCCCACGGGGGCTGAGCAGCTCCAGGGTGGGATGGGAGCCCTCCAGGTGGTGAAGAATCCCAATCGCCCCCCCGCCCCATTACCTGCTGCGGTGACAGCACCGTGCACAGGCTGCAGATAGCTCCAGCATCCTCCTCTGTCGCCTTCTTCACCTGCAGCAGCTGTGCAGCCTGCACCAGCGGCTCCAGCACCTCACGGGCCCCGCTGTGCTGCAGCCCCTGTGCCCGCAGCCACTGCTCCAGCTGGCTGATGTTGTACCTGCCCGGGACAAGGGGTCAGGGGGAGGCATCTACCATGCCCTGCCTCCCCCCCCCCCCCCCAAATGCACAACCCCCCCATATGGGGACCAACCTGAGCTGGATGCCGCGGCTCCAGGAGCAGGCGTCCTTCCTCAGCAGCAGGTAGTTGAGGGTGGTGCCGCTGACGAGGAAGAGGAGCTGGCGCAGGACCTGGTGCCCCACGGCCGGGGCCAGCCCGTGGCGGCCCAGCACCTGGTGGAAGGAGCCCAGCTGCTGCAGGAGCTCGGGCAGGGTGTGGGCTGCAGGGGCTGAGGGGCGGTGGAGGCTGGGAGGGCAGGAGGCAGCCAAGCCCTGGATGGTCTCGCTCTCCAGCATTGCGGAAACTAGAGGGTTAGGGAAAAAAAAAAAAAGGAGAGAAAAAGGTTGGTCAGAGCAAGGAGGTGCTGCGTTGTGCTTTGCGGGGCTCCATGGCTTGGCATTGTGGTTGGGGACAGAGGGAGCGGTGGGGCAGGGGGGTGATGGAGACCTTCAGGGCTGCAAGCCCAAGGTTCCCAGGGGTGCTGAGCCCCCTCCAGCTCCCCCTTCCAGGCTGGGAGGCTCAGGGAGCAGCAGAACCCCATGGAGACCCAATTCCAAGCTCACCTCTGGGCACAGCAGGTCAGGCTGCTCATGCAGCGCTCCCTCCCCAAGCCAGCATCACAGGACAGGGTCCTGCGAGCCCCCCAGGTCCCAGCCCCAATTCCCTGAGGACCCCCCCAGCCCCCCGTACCAATCATGGGCTTGAGGCACTTCTCAGCGGTGCGGATGAGCTGCTGGTAGAGCTGCACAGCCAAGGCGCCCAGGCTGCGGGTGGTGCTCTGCAGGTCCAGGTGCTGCAGGCGGTGCGCGTTCTGCCGCGCCGTGTTCCCCTGGGAGCAGCTCTGCGGGCATGGCCAGGTCAGGGGGACAACCCCAGGAAGGGGACAAAAATATAAAAGTGAAAAGAAAATACAGGGGTAGCCCCCCATCCCTCCTGAGGAATGAGGGCATCAGCTCCATCCCTTTACATCCCCATGCACACCCAGGTTGGGATGCAGCCCCAGGACAAGTCTCATTGCCCCATTCCCAATGTCCCCAAAGCCCCCACACTTCCCAGGGAAGGGTGTAGGGGTGTGATGTCCCCCTCCCCAACCCAGCCCTACCTCATCCCGGCCATACTGGCGCAGACAGTTCAGAAGCTGGCAGGTATTTGCCAGCCAGAGGGCCACAACTTCAAAGTCATCGCTGTGCTTCTGCAAGGGGGAAGAAGTGAGCATGGGGGGGGGTGTGTCAGTGAGGCTCCAGCAGTGCCAGCAGCAAGCACCCCCACCCCACGCTTTCTCCATGTCCCCCCTCCCCCAGCCCCAGGGGATGCTCAGGGTGGACTCCCCAGCTCCATCACACAAAGTCCTGGGGACCAGGCTGCAGCCCCTGGGCCTCCCCCCCATGTTGGCCAGCAGAGCTCCTGCTCCTCAGCCCAAATCCCCCCCCCCAGCAGCCAGGCCCAGCACCTTCATCACCCTCTTGATGGCATTGATGGCCGCATCCACCAGGGAGCGGGCCCGCGGCTCGTCACGGCAGTGGTCCGCGTGGCGGAGGCAGAGGAAGAGGAGGAAGGCTGGCAGCTCTGGCGGCACCCCTGGGCTGCTCTGCGGGCGATAATCTGCAGGGGGGAGCAGGGAGCAGGCACTTACAGAGAGCTGAAGGGGGCAGGATGCTGCCCCAGCAGGGTGGGAAGGATGAGACCATCTTTTGGGGAAGAAACCCTAGTGGAGAGCAAGCTGCTTTGTTGGGTAACATGGTCCCCATCAACCAAAACCCTACCTGTGATGATGGCCTTGATGATGCGCCCTTCATCCTCCATCCTCCATGCCAACATGGCCTGGGACAGCCCCGGTGGGGATGGGACCACTTGGGATGCTGCTGGCTCCTGCCCCAGCCCGGTGGTCTCTCTCTTCACTGTTGGGGAGGAGCATGGGTCACATCCTGCTGTGTCCTGGACTGGGGGACCTGGAGCAGGTCCCTTTGGCTCAGCCCAAGAGCAGCTCCTCAGGGTGCCCTGGTCCCCACCTCGAGGCCGGGTGATGCACCAGCCCCAAGCCAGCCTGCCCCCCCACCCATACAGACACTTACCTGTGAAGTCCTGGATCTGCTTCGCATAGGCTCTGAGCTGCTTCTGGAGCTTCATGGTGGTCCTCTCCTGCTTCTCCAGCTTCTGGGCCAGCTCCTGGTCAGGGACAGCTATTGTAGGGCTCAGCCACCCCCACCAGCACCCAACTCACGGGGTACGGAGCTGGGGAGTGCCTTGGGTCCCCTGCATCGCTCCCCAGTGGGATGCTGCAGCTCGCTATGAGGTGGGGGGAGCCATCTGAGCCCTGTCCCCTCCCCCCTTACCCAATTCTCCTCCTTGAGCCGCACGACGTGGTGCTGCAGCCCCTCCTGGCCCTGGTGCCGCTGCAGGTCCTGGATGAGGGCTGCCTGCTGCTGGCTCAGCTGCTTGAGCGAGCGGATGTCAAGGTGCAGCCCCTCCACCTCCTCCTCATGCTGCTGCTTCTCCTCCTGCAGCTGGCTTGCCAGCAGCCTGCATGCGCCAGGGCAACCCAAGTCACCAAGCTGGGCCACTGTCACCTGCCTGGCCTGCCCTGGGACCCGTGCTGTTATCACTGTCAGTGGCACACACCAGGGTTGAGCACACCCTCAGCATGTGCATGCACCCCGCTGAGGGCTGCAGACCCAGGAGGAGGGGGTGCCATCCCCAGGGACCTGGGGTGGGCTCAGCGGTGAGCCCACGGGAACATCATGCTGACCAGCAAGGCCACGCATGGCTTGCTGCACCTGGGTGGGGGCAGTCCCAGACATCAGCACAGCCTGGGGGACAAAGGAATGGAGAGCAGCCCCGTGGAGAAGGGCTTGGGGTACTGGTGGATGGGAAAGGGGACATGAACCAGCAGTGCCGGCTCCTAGCCCAGGAAGCTGGCTGCACCCTGGCTGCATTGGGGTGATCAGCGGGGCAAGGGAGGGGATTGTGCCCCTCTGCTCTGCCCCCCGTGGGACCCCACCTGGAGCAGAAGGTCAGGGACCTGCTAGAGAGTCCAGAGGAGGCCACAGGGATGCTCAGGGGCAGGAGCAACTCTGCTGTGAGGACAGGCTGGGAGACCTGGGGGGTGTTCAGCCTGGAGGAGAGAAGGCTCTGGGGAGACCTCACAGCGGCCTGCCAGTGCCTAAAGGGGACTTGTAAGATGGATGGAGACTTTTCACAAGGGCAGGTACTGATATGACAAGGGGTAACGGATTTAAATTAGAAGAGGGTAGGTTTAGATGAGCTGTTAGGAAGAAATTATTCCCCCGAGGGTGGTGAGGCCCTGGCTGAGGCTGCGCGCCCCCAGGAGCTGTGGGTGCCCCATCCCTGGCAGTGCCCAAGGCCAGGCTGGATGGGGCTGGGGGCAGCTGGGCTGCTGGGGGGTTCACACTCGTGTCAGGGGTGGGACATGGTGGGCTTTGAGGTCCCTTCCAACCCAAACCACTCCATGGTGCTGTGAATCATCACACCTCATCCCTCAGGGTGTCATTTGTCTCTCAAAGCCTGTGAGCTTGGGACTCCCCTCCCCCCCCCGCCCTGATCTTCCCTCTGGATGCACCAAGGCCAGCCCAGGAACAGGCTGGGGCACCCGGCAAGCCTGTGGGGTGAGGGTGGGCACACCCTTTCTGGGGAGCTCCAGCCTCCCAGGAAGATGCAGCACAACAGGGAAGGGGAGCCCAGAACGCAGGTGGGGAGACTGCTGCTTCAGAGGTTTGGAGCCACCCAGCATCACAGCACTGCGTAGGTGCAGCTGGCCAGAACAGCAGGGAACCCCCCAGCAGCACCCCACCATGCTGCAGCCCAGTGCAGGGAACCCAGCCCCAGCCAGACCCTCTATGGAGCCACACTCACTTGTTGGTGACCTGCACAGCATCGTAGGCGTGCTTCAAGTCATCATCCGCAGCCTTCTCCAGGCTCCTGCCCAGCCCCAGCATCCCGGCGATGTTCTGCCAGGAGAGCAGGGCAGGGTGAGAGCAGCCCCGACAGCCCCATCTGGCCCCATATCCGTGGGGCAGGAGCTCACCCTTCGCTTGAGGAAGTCCAGGGGTTTCTTCTCCTCATGCTCGGCTGAGGCTTTGCTCCTCCTCAGCTCCTCACGGGTGCGGGCCAGCTCCTCGGTGACGGTGTTGAGCTGCCCCAGCAGGAGGAGGTACGCCTGCTCCAAGGGGTCCTGCCCCGTGCCACCGTTGGGCAGTGGCTCCCCCGTGGGCTGGGGAGCCTCAGGCACCGGCTGCCAGCGTTCCTCTGGCCCCTGGGTGCAAGGAGGGGGCTTGGTACAGGAGCCAGGGGCCAAAATCCCTGTGAACGCCCCCAGGTGGGCACATGGCTGGCCCCACAGGCTCCCACGGACATGCCCCTTGTCACCCCCACCCTGCCAGCCCTGCTGCTGTCCCCACTACCTCAGCCTGCTGGTCGGAACCATCCCGCGACGGGGCGGTGGACATGGAGGACAGGTAGCTGCTCTCGGAGCCCAGGAAGCTCTCGGACGAAGGGGAGCGCCTGAAGGTGCTTTGCTGAGGGGGAGGAGGGCAGGGTTGGTGCCCTGCACCCCAAACACCGACTGGCTGGCATGCACCACTTGTCCCCTCCCCAAGATGGGGCACAAGGACAGGGCAGCTCAGCCCTCCAGCCCCGCAGCTTGAAGGAAGGTGGCTTTGGAGCCCTCCCTCCTTTAGAGGATGGTGGCTTTCGAGCCCCCCAGGCTTTGGAGTCCCCAGCACACAAACTCGTCTGCCTGCTTCCCATAGCCAGAGGGGGGGCCCCCAGGGGGACAAGCCCCCCAGCCCCTCACCCTGTGGAAGGCCACCTCGTCCCGCAGGTTCTCGTAGCCCTGCTCCAGGCGGGCGTACTCCTTCACCAGGCTCTGGTAGCGTGCCCGCTCCTCCTCCAGCTCCTGCTGCAGCCCCCGGCTTTCCCGTGCCGCACGCTGGTGCTGCTCTGCAGGGGACAGGGGACACACAGGGCTGGGGACAGGACGCAGCCCCTGCAGTGGGGGGGGGGGGGGGGGGTGGGGGGCGCATGCCAGGCCTGCAGGTCCAGCCTCGTGCAGGATGGGGCAGGGGAACCCTCCTACCTTCCAGATCCTGTGACTGCTCCAAGGTGCGCTGCATCAGGGCATCCCTCTCCTCCCCCAGGTGCAGCTTCACGGCCTCCACCTCTGCCAGGCGCTGGGGGAGAAGCAGAGGGGTTGGTACAGCCCAGGGACCTCTCCATGGGCACTCAGCACCAGGCTCAGGGCCCTGGAAAGCATCCATAGAGCGAGAGCAGCCCCAGCCATCCCCACGACAGACCTTCCGGAGCTCCTCGACCTCCTGGGCCAGGCGGCTCTCAGCACTGTGCCTCTCCAGCTCGGCCAGCCGCTCCTGCAGCCGCTGGACCTGGGCATCGCGGGCCGCGTCCTCCCGCAGCCCCTGCATCTCGGCCCGCAGGCGCTGCACCTCCTCAGCGTGGGCAGCATTCAGCGCCGAGAGCTGCTCCGCCAGCCGCTGCTTCTCCTGGGCCTGGGGTCAGAGCAGGTTACGGGGTGCTGGGGGCGTCCCCTTGGGTCCCCTTCTCCCCATCAATGGGAGCCCTGAGCCTTAGTTACCCCATCACCACCACCATGCAGAGCTCTCCATCGGGCACCATCCCAGATGGAGCCACGCATCGTGAGCTTTGCCATGCCCTCACATCCCGCTCCCCACCTCCGGGCTGCCCCCACCCCCAGGGACAGGGTAGCACCACAGGGTCCCTCCCTCACACTCCGCAGCCACCCCCGGAGCTGGAGCAGTAGCAGCCGGAGCTGAGCCACTTGCCCAGATGGCAGCGGCAGATGTGGCCAGAGGGGGAACACGCTGTGCCGGAGCCATTCCAGCACATGGTGCCATGCTGTGAGGCTGTGCCCACCCAAGCACCCAGGAGGGCTCCGGCACATCCCCAGGGTGCATCAGAAACCCAGCACTGACCCCTAGGTGCAGCACCCCTGCCTGGGGACATGCGCCCTGCAGGGCCAGCTCCGTGGCTAGGATGGGGCAGACCAGGGCTGTGGTTTTGGTTATACAGGGACTGGTGGCAAAGGCAGGTCCGAGACAGCCTGCAGCACCCACCTGCTCATCCAACCTGCACTGCAGCTGCATCACCTTGATCTCCATGCCCTTGTGCAGCTGCTTGTAATGCTCAACTGAGCGTGCCTCTGCCCGCAGGCGCCGCAGCTCCCGGCGTGCCCGCGCCCGGCGGTAGCAGCACTGCAGGTAGAGCACGGCCCCTCGCAGCCGGGTGTAGCGGCTCCGGGCCAGCCAGCCCCTGACAGCTGCCTGGATCACCACGGCTTTCTGGTGCTGCACCATCTGCAAGGGAGAGATGACGGGGTGGTGGCAGTGCCAGCAGGCACGGGGACGATGGTGATGCCAGCCCTGTGCACCTGGGGACACTGGGGTCGGTGCCACGCTGTCACCAAGAGGTGCTGTGATGCCAGCTGACCCCAAGCAGCATGGCGAGAGCAGCCAGTTTGTCAGCAAGATGTCAGGAAAGTAACAGCATCACCGAGAGCAAGCTGCTCCCCCAGTTGCATGGGGCAGGAGCTCCCCACTGCAGGGTGGGGGCACCCAGCACCCCGCCAGGCTCCTACCTGCCGGTACAGCTGCCGGGCAAACATGCCCCGGGTGAAGGCTTGGATGGTGACAGCAGCCCGGCGTGTGCGCAGGTAGGAGCGCCGGGCCAGCACCATCCTCACGGTCTTCTGCAGCACCACAGCAGCTCTGCTCCTCCGCAGCATTGCAGCGAGTCTGCGGGGAGGTGAGGAGCTGGGTGCAGGGCAGCAGAGCCCCCAGCCCACCCCAGAGCTGGGTTTTAGCTCATCGCATCTCCCTCAGAGCCCCGGCCCCGCTCACCTGCGGGCCAGCAGGCCCCGGGCATGGCGCTGCAGGCAGAGCACCGCAGCACGCACCCGCCCGAAGCGCCGCCGCGCCAGCCAGCCCCGCAGGTGCCGCTGCAGCAGGGTGCAGGCTGCCCGCAGCCGCCGGTACCGCAGCTCCTCCAGGTACGCCACCTGGCCTGCCCGGAAAAACACCTTGCTCTTCCCACACTGGTACTTGCTGGGGTCCTGGGGGGCAGAAGGGGGGAAGTAAGAACCAGGCAGGAGGCAAGCCCTGGCTGGGTTCCTCCCAAGCGATGCTCTGCATGCTCCCAACCTCCCTTGCTCAGTTTCCTCACCAGCTGGGGGAATCCCAATTCCTCCCCATTACTATCACACCCATTTCTGCATCTCGTTGGGCACACACAGACTGGAAGAAAGATGGGAAAAGCATCTGCAAGGGATGCTTGGGTACCACAGCTGCACCCCCTGAGCAGAGCCCTTACCTGGAGCAGCCTCCCCAGGGCAAGGCTGCAGCTCTGCTTCACATCAGCATCCACCAGCTCCTCTCTGCTCACCAGAGCCCTGTACCTGTCGAAGAACTCCTGGTACGTCCACCTGTGGGGCACAGAGGAGATCAGGGGGGCGCTCTGGCCAGGGGGAACCCCAGGGTGCTGGGGAAGCAGGGGGTACCTGGAGGGGTAGCCCGCGGCACTGATCCGGATGGTCTCCAGGACCCCACAGGCTCGCAGCTGCTCCACTGCTCGCCTGGAGTCAAACCTGGGGCCAAAAATAAAAAACAAAACCAAACTGATCCCATGCAGCTCATGCAGGTGTGCACCAAGGCACATAGGGCAGGAGGGACACAGCTCGGAGGGGGGAGCAGAGCCCCGCAGCGTCCCCATTGCACTTACACAAAGGGCAGCTTCCCATCGTTGGGTTTGATGCAGCGGACGTAGTGCGGCGTGGTGCTGCCCAGCGTCTCCATCAGCCGGTTCAGGGAGGCTCTGAACTGTGGAGCACAACAGGAACATGGTCAGGGCCAGCAGGCAGGGCCTGGAGGGTCCCCGGAACAGAGCAGGGCTCGGGGCTCCCCCATCCTGTACCTGGCTGGAGATGGACTTCTTGCTCCTCTGGCTGCTGGGCAGCGACCTGCGGCTGGGGCGGCCGGACAGCCAGGGGCCGCTGGACCTGCGGGACTGCAGGGACACGGCCCCGTCCCCATCCTCCAGGAAGAGCTCGGCGAGCAGGGCAGACTGCGCGGAGCAGAGCTGTGAGCAGGGCGGGCCTGCAGCAGGCAGCACCCCACACCACCCCACAGCCAGCACCGGCAGGACACGCGGCCCCAGAGGCCAACCCCATGCAGGATCCCAATACTGCCACAGCCTCACCGTGCCCCCGAGGTGTGGGGACCAGCTGTGCCCCCACCGCTTTCCCCCTAAGGGAACCCAGGGGCAAGTGGTAGGCACCATCCCAGGTGAACAAGAGCTCTCCCCCCAATGTCCCTTACCTTCTGCCAAGGCCATACGGTGCAGAGGGGAGGAGAAAACAGCATTACCAACGTGGGAGTAGCAGGACACCCCAACCCGAGGGCAGGAGAATGAAGTGGGGGCACCCACATCACAAGGCACCCTGACTGTGGGTCACCACCCCCAGCAAACGCAGGGCCCACCCTGCGCGGCTTCCACCTCCTGCAATGCCCACCCCTCCCTGCACCTGTGGGGCTGGCTCTCACCTTGCTGGCTCGCAGCAGCCCCACCAGCTCCTCGGGGATGGTGTCCCTGTTCTTCTCCACAAATCCACTGCACTGGTATTCCACCTGGCAGGGGACAATGCCAGCACCAGCATTAGGAGCTTCCCAGCCTGGACTGGGGCAGGGCTCTTGGAAAAGACCCTTGCAGGAGCCAGGGCTGGCTGTGGTCACACCGCTGATGGCACCACCGCAGCACCACATTTCTCCTAATTTCTTTAATTCCTGCCCTTGGAGCTGCAGCCCAGCACAGAGAGGGCAGAGACTGCAGGAGGTGCCACCAGCCAGGAGATGCTCCCAAGGGTCAGGCTGGGTGCTGCCAAGCCCCCAACCCCGCGAGGTACCACCACCGCAGCTCTCCTACCTTGCCAGCAAAGTGGCAGACAATGAAGGCATCCATTGGTCTCTTGGGCTTCTGGAAGTGGGAGCTGCCGAGGTGGGTCTGATAGAGCTTCTGAGCCCAGCTCCCGTCACTGCCTTGGGGCATCTGAAAGGCAGAGGGGTCAGAGGGGTGGCCAAGGGCTCAGGACAGCCACAGCAACCTGTTCCAGTGCCTCGCACCCACCTTGCACTCCTCATTCAGCAAGTCCAGGATGCCGAGGCGGCCCTCGATGAGTTCGATGCACGGCTGGTTGTCACAGAAGTCGACGAAGATCCAAGGGATCTCCTCAGTCACATACTCCTCCTGCTCCAGCTTGAAAACATGCTAGTGGGAAGGATAAAGAGCAGGATGAGATGGGCAGAGGTAGCCGGTCACCGGGCTGGCTGCAGGCAGCACCTGGCTTTCTGCAGGGCACCAAAGCAGCCCCTTTCCTGGGGCAGGGGCACTTCTAGGGCCGTGCCCAGCTCCAGCAGCCTCCCAGAGCCCCAGGCCCAGAGGACCAGCCACATCTCCAGGGCAGAAAACCAGAGGCACGAGCACAGCAGGGTGCTGGAGGGGACATTTGGGTGACACCCACCAGGTTGAAGAGCTGCTGCAGCTTCTCGTTGGCGTAGTTGATGCAGAACTGCTCAAAGCTGTTGAACTCAAACATCTCAAACCTGAGGGCAGAGACACAGCTGAGCAGGGCAGAGCCACCCCGGCCAGCCAGGAGCTGCAGGTGGCCACGGACCCAACCCCACTGCAGGGACAGGCATTGCCCCACGACCCAGCCACAGTCCCACGGCAGGAGCAGGACCATGCTCTTCCACGCGGCGTGGCAGAGGACAGCCGTCCTTACCCGTAGATGTCCAGGATGCCGATGGAGGTGTGGTGGCCCTCCGATGACCGCAGGGCACGGTTGAGCCTGCTTGCCATCCACCTGAAGACCTGCCCGTACATGTGCTTGGCCAGGGCATCCCGGGAGTCCAGTGCCTGCTGCCTGGAGAGCGGCTTCAGGTAGGTCTCGCCGGCGGTCACCAGCTTGCGGTGGCAGAGCCAGCGTATGACCTGTGCCTCCTCAATGCCCAGCAGCGTGCAGAACTGCCCCAGGGCCTCATCAGTGGGCTGCAGAGGGACAGAAGTGTCACCAGCACCGCCGGGATGTGGGTCCCAATGCGGCCAGGCACAGAGAGCTCTTGCCCACCTCCACAAAGCACCCGTCCCCGTGGCGGTCCCTCCCTCTGACCACGATGTCGCCCAGATGCAGGATGGCAGCAAGGACGGAGAAGAGCTCCAGCTGGTCGGCCTCGGGGACACCTGCGGGCACATAGGGGACATGAGGGGCTGACCCAGTGCCAGGGGGATCCCCACATCCCCCAGGCTGGGGAGTTGGAACAGCCAGCAGATATCTGGGCTCCCCAGCACCAGGGTGCTCCCACCAGCAACGGGGTGAGGGCAGTGGGATGATGGGGACCAGCCCTTCCCACCCCCACAGCCTCCCCACCCATGCCCCACCAGGACAGTACCCAGGAGGGAGAAGGCGTGCCGTGTGCTGTCCAGGTCGGCTGCATCATCGGTGCTGGTGGTGCACCGACCTTGGCGGGTGTAGTGGAAGGTCTCTGCCCCACCTGTGGGCAAGATGGGCAGGTGGTGAGACCAGAACAGCCCCACCAGGCCCCCAGCCCCCCTCATCCTGTGGGGCAGAGCATGCACAGCGCCCAGCTGGTGGCCCAATCCTGCCCCTGCTTTGGGGAAAAAGCGGGAACACCAGCACTGCCCACACCATGCCATGGGGCTGGGGTACTCACGGAGACCCAGGCCCTGCAGTTCGGGCAGGGCGGCTGAGGCACAGAGCTGGTAGAAGATGTGGTAGTTCCTCTCTGCTCTCGCCTGTGGGAAGAGCAGCTGGGTCACCTCAGGGCCCCCAGGAGGGTGGTGCTGACACCCCAGACTGCGGACAAGGGACACTTCACCCTCCCAGCTTGACCCAGGAGGAGCAAGGCAGCCCCTGCACAGCCCCATCCCCGTGCTGCCCTGAGACCCACCTGGAAGGTGACACGGGACTTCTCCAGCAGGTAGGTTTTGATGGTGGCCCCAGTGACATGGGCTTGGCTGAAGCCAATCTCGATGTACTTCCCAAAGCGGCTGCTGTTGTCATTCCTGGTCGTCTTCGCATTCCCAAAGGCCTGGCAAGGAGGTGTTAGGTGGCCTCAGACCTCCAGGTGCTCCAGAGACATTCACTGCCCTCCACCCAGGCATTTTATCAGGGGGGAACATCAGGGATTCAAGGCCACGAGGAGCACAGGGAGAGCCTGGGACAGGCAGGGACCCACCTCCATGACGGGGCTGGAGGCCAGCACCTTCTCCTCCATGCTGGAGTCCCCCAGGCAGCCCCCGACGGTGGTGAAGTACCTCATGGCGTACTTGGCTGACGCCGTCTTCCCTGCGCCCGACTCACCGCTGATGATGAGGGACTGGTTCTTCCCGAACCTGTGGGAGGGGGACACAAGCCCGTGCCCCAGGGGAAGGTTCTCCACAGGCCATACGGAGGCTTCAGGCCTGTCCCACCACAACCTGGGGGGGCTGCTCCCCCAGTGGGACCCCCCCATGGCGATGCTCTCACCTCACCATCTGCTTGTACGCCTCCTCCGCCAGTGCGAAGATGTGGGGGTCCATGTCCCCCATCTCCCGGCCGCTGTAGGCGTAGATCACCTCCTCCTCGTAGATGGGCAGCAGCTTGTAGGGGTTGATGGCAACCAGGATGATACCTGGAGGAAGGGGGCACGCACAGGGAAGGGGCATGAGGGCACCCATCTTGGGGTGCGGGGGGACACGGGGTGCAAGGGGCTCACCGCAGTAGGTGTAGATGGCATTGGCCTCCAGGAAGCGCACGCGGAGCGAATGCAGCACGGCCGGCTCGTGCAGGTAGCTCAGGGCCACCAGGTCATCCTTGCCCGAGAGGCACTCGGGGTTGCAGAGAGGCGGCAGCTGGGACTCGAGGGGGTATGCCAGCGTCTGCAGGGACGGGGCAGGTTGAGTGCTGAGCAGGGACAGGTGGCCCCATGGTGGCAGCACAGGCAGGGGATGCGGCCACAGCACGCTGTGCTCAGACAGCGGACAAATCACTGGGCACATCCACAGCCTCTCTGCTCCCCGGTGAGGAGCCCAGGCTGGTTTGGGGGCACAGAGTGAGCCCCAGCACCCAGCTCGGGATGCCTGGCCATGCAGTGAGCAAAGGCACCCATAGGGCCACGAGGCCCCAGCCTCACCGAGCCATCCTCCAGGCGGAGGTGCAGAACGGCATCTCCTTCCTCATAGTCTCTGGTTATTTCTGCTGCCCTCCAGACCTGGACACAGTCAGGGATCCAGACCCGGGCACCCTGTGGGGACACAGATGGGACAAGGTCCTTGTAGATGGCCTCGGACATGGGACAGGAGATGCAGACAGCCCTGAGCTGGGCATCGCGGCAGCCTGTGGCTCTCAGAGGCAGCAGCCTGGTGCTCAGCATCACCGCCGGGCACCCCATGGACCTGCTGCTCCTGCTGGCAGGGATCCTGCCCAGATGTGCAGGAAGGCACTGGGGCTTCTGCCGCAGGATCACCAAGGAGCAGAGCCCGACACCAGAAAGCTTCTGCAAGAAGGGGCTCAAAAACCAGCTCCGGCACCCCAGAAACAGAGCCGGGGAGATACCCCAGCCCAAATTTCCTTGCTCTGACCCAGCCCCGTGGCTCTCCCTCCCCAGCAGGCAGCACCCCCTGCCCTTTTGCTGTGGGGCTGGCCCTGCCCTGCTGCAGGGTGCTCGGAGATGGGGAACCCGCAGCTCCAGGACCCCTCTGCAGCAGCTCCGTCAGCCTGCAGGGAGCGAGTGCTGCTCCAGGGGGCCGGCGCCCTCGCTGCTCCGTGCAGGCAGGCACGAGGCCATATTGCGAGCTTAAAAAGGGAGAAAAAGCTCCTCTAATGGCTGCAGCGCTGCTGCCGGGCTCAGGGAGCACCTCACTGCTTCCACACGCCGCCTCGGAGCCCTCTGCTGCTCCAACACCCCGCTCCCACCCCAGACCCTCACCAGGAGCCAGGGCCTGGCAAAGCCATCCTGCTGCTGCTGAATTTGCAAACCTGGGGGGCTCGGCAGGCAGCAAACCCCCCAGGTCTGGGGAGCACCCACATTACTGCCCCACTAGAGCCCAGTGAACACAACACAAGCAGGCTGGGGAGGGAGTATGAAGGGGGCTGCGCTTTGGGTGCCCCCTCCTAGGGACCAGCAGCAGTCCCAGAGG
>CM021758.1:4467630-4505939 GCA_011075105.1 Heteronetta atricapilla
CCCCCAGCTCCCATTTGGGGCACCCCAAACCCCTCCTGGGACCCCTCTGAGAAGCCCTATCTGGGACAACCCCACCCAGGACCCCTTGAAACACCTCCCCTACCTGGGACCATCGAGGGCACCCCAAGCCTCTCTTAGACACCCCAAAAGTGCCCTCACACAGGGTAAATTGGGCCACCTGCACCCTGGCCCCCACCCAGGGCACCCCAAGCACCCAGGGGTGAGCGATGGAGCAGGGTGCTGCTGAGCCTCGGCGCACCTCCAGCCTTTTTCTTTGACTCGTGCCACGGAAGGGACCCATGGGCACATGGGGGGGGACCCAGTTTGGGACCCCCGCCCTGGGACCCACTGCCACATGAGGTCCTTGTGGGGCGCTGGATTCCTCACCCCAGGTCCCTGGGTTTGGGGGGGGGGTGGCACCCTGCCCCTTGGGTGTAGGTCCCCAGGGCCCATAGGTGACAGCCTGTAGGTCCACATGGCTTGTGGGTGCCTTTTTCTGTGGGTCCTCCTGCCCCATGGGTGCCACTAGCCATGGGTCCCACGTGCCCACGGTGGCCCCGGATGCCACGAGGAGGTGGCTGATGGCCCTGTGCCGAGGGGCTCAGGGTTGGCGACCAAGATGAGGCCGTGGCCTGGCAGCTGGGGACAGGGGGATGAGGGGCTGCCCAAGCAGGGTGAGAGGTGGGGGACAGCGAGCAGCCCTGGGGACAAAGTGGGGGCGCTGGCCAGGATGGGGACAATTCACGCCGTGAACACCCCCTGCAGACCCCACTCCTGCCCCAGGCACCCGCCCACGCCTGGCTGCTGCACTCTGAAGCAATCCCAAGGGACGCTCTGCTGGGAAATGGGAGGGTGGGAGCCTCGTCCCCTTGTAGGACAGTGCGACAGGGATGTTCTCTGATGCCCAAATGAATCCCCGCTCACCCGAGGGCCGTCAGCGCCACGCAGCTCATTAACGAATCCCGTAGGTGGGCTCGCGCCGCGCGCACCCTGCGGACACCGGCCCAGGCTCCAAAAGCCAGGGAGACAGCAGGTGCTGGGGAGCCTTTATTGGTTATTTCTCCCCAGACTGGCCCCAAATCCCGGCCAAACCACCCCGGGGAACACCGAGGGGGGACACAGACAGGAGCGGCGTGGGACGGCCGTGCCCAAGCACCCCGGTGCCGAGACGCCGCAGGCAGCGATGCAGTGGAGGCAGCGCATGGGTTCGTATATAGTAAAAAGTCTTTATTAAGAAGGCTTTGAAGTCAAAAAATAAAACTCTTGATACAATTTTCATAACCGTCAAGTCAGCTCAGCAAATATATAATCAGTACTTTAGCCATGTAAGGTTAAAGGTCCGTTATTTTCTTTTTAAAATAAAATATATTTTAGTTTTTAAAATTTATTCAATAAAGTACATATTTTCCTATAAATTCCCTACATATACATAAAGAGGTAAAAAATAAAAAAATAAAACTAAAAAAAAAAACAAAAACAAACAAAAACGACTGTGAAATAAAAAGCAGATAGAAATCTGTCAGGTTTTTGCGACGTGACGTGTCCACCGTGCCCCCTCCAGCCCGGCCCCCCCCCGGCCGCGACCCCCGGCCTCTCGTAATGCGCGTTTTGGGCAGTTTTCACATTGGCAAAATAGAAGATAAGACCTGTGTTACAAAAAAAATATATATATATTTATAGAACCGTCAAGAATCATCCAAAAAAATAACTACATACAAAAAGAACGACAACAAAAAAATTATAATAATAATAGAATGCTTTTAAAAAAATAAAAGACAACCCTTGCGTGTCCTAAAATAAAAAGTGCAACCGGACCTTTTCTTTCTGTTTATTTAACTTTGCAAACTGAATACTGTTATTTGGAAAGGACTGTTGAAGAACAGCTGGGCTTTCTCCTCCCAGCCGCCACAGCCAGGTTAAGAGTTAAAGCTATTCTGTAAACATTTGATTTTGCTCCTCTCTGCGGTTTTGCGCCCCTCTTCCTCGTCGTCTTCGTCCGCCCCTTCCTCCCCCCCCCCCCCCCCCCCCCTTTTTTTTTTTCCGTCCGCCCCTCCCTCCCCGCGATCCTGCCCTCCGGCTTCCATCCAGCGAGAGAAATAGCATCTCTGTCCCTCCCCCCCGCGCCCCCAGTCTGATCCGTTAAATAAAAAGGTTGATTCCAACAGTTTAAAGTCCGTAAAAAGCTGTGTTGGAGGGGTGGGGGGGGGGCTGGCCTCCCCGGCTGGCCGGCCCCGGCTAGGAGAAGATGTGGATGGCTTGGGTGGCCGGCGTGTGGCACGCGGGGCACTCGGGCTCGGCTTTGCCGCAGATGCGCATGGCGCACTCCATGCAGAAGAGGTTGTGGCCGCAGGGCACCAGGGCGGCGATCACCTCGTTCTCGAAGCACACCATGCACTCACGGGAGCTCTTGCGGTGCCCGTCGGAGCTGCTCGAGTCGGTGGGCGAGCCCGAGGCGGCCGAGATGCTGCCGGGCAGGGAGGAAGAGGAGGAGTAGCCCGTGCTGGTGGAGAAGGAGGAGAGCGAGCCTTGGGTGGGCAGCCAGGACAAGGTGCTGACGGGGTCGCTCTGGATGCGGCGGGCCAAGGGGTGCTCCAGCGCCCCGCCGGTGCTCTCGGGCAGGGTGGGCGAGTGGCGCGGCGTGGCCGCCCCGCTGCTGCGTCTCTGCGAGCCGCTAACGGAGGAGGAGCAGCCGCTGAAGGCCTGCAGGGGGTTGCCGGTGCGGTCGAAGGGCGACCAGATGGTGGTGGTGGGCGTCGTGAGGTCCAGGGCCAAGAAGTCGAAGCCGAAGTCGCACTCCTCCGAGCCCAGCGAGGCCGGCGGCTCGCTGAAGGCGAAGCCGCTGCTGGTGCTGTAGGGGCTGGTGGGGCTGGCGTCCGCCACCCGCCCGCTGTAGAAGGACTCGGTGGAGGCGCTGCCCAGGGAGCTGAGGCTGTCGTTGCGCAGGGCGGCGGCGGGGCGCCGGGCAGGGTGCGGGGCCTTGGCCCACAAGCCGGCCGTGCCGCCCTGCAGGTCGAGGCAGACGTCGGTGCCGTTGGTGTGGAAGTCGTTGTCGGCGTTGACGTCGATGAAGGAGCCTGTCCGCATGGTGATGTGCGCCTCGATCTCCTCCCGGGCCCGGTCCACATTCTCGGGCATGCCCGTCACCTCGAAGACGGGCTCCTTGTCCCGGCTGGGCGTCACGATGTAGGTGTGCGTCTGCTGCTGGATGCGCTTGATGGTGGCTCCCTTGGGGCCCACCACCAGCCCCACCACGCGGTACGGGACCCTCACCTGGATGGTGGTCTGTCCCGGCAGGTTGGGGGGGCCCCTGCATCGCGCCCGTCAGCCCGTTCACTTTGTTGCGCGTCGCCCGGATCATGGAGAAGTGCTCGGCGGCCGAGAGGATCTCCCTCTTGGCCATCTCCACATCCTCCTTCCTCCCGGTCACGATGAAGACGGGCTCCTCGCCCCTGACCGGCGTCTTGATGTAGGTGTTGGTCTTGGCGCGCAGGGCTTTGATTTTGCAGCCTGCAGAGCGAGAACGGAAAAGAAACGTCACGTCAAAGGCGAGACCCCACGGGGACCCTGCTCACACCCTGGGGGGCAGATACAGACCCAGTAGGTCCCAGCAGGTCCCCCAGCTCTGCAGCAGCAGCACAGACACCCCTGGAGAGGGCTCTTGCTGGTTTGCCCGCACCTCGCACCAGCTGCCAACACTGGGAAACAGCCCCGGCCGTGCCCAAAGGCAGCAGGGATGGATGTGGAGGGGTGGGGGAGCCAAGCACCAACACCCCCTCCTCGCCTCCTCCCTAATTCCTCCCTGGAGGGACACACGGGACGCCAACACAGGGACACTACAGCAGGGACAGGTTGCCAGTGCTCCTGTTTCTGGAAAGACCTACTCGCCCCGCACCAGGAGCGTGTTCCAGAGGGCAGAGCCCGTGCTGGGATGCAGGAGCCCGGGGTTTGCTGCCTCGCACGGCCCGGCTGAGCCCCTGCCCCTCTGCAGCTGCGAGTCCCCGCAGCACCCTCCCAGCCCCGCTGCTGGCCCCGGCTCTGCCCGCGCTTCACCAAGCGCACGCGATCCAGGTGCCCACTGCACATCGCGCCCGAAGCAAAGCCGGGAACCCACAGGGACGGAGGCGGCAGGGACGGAGGGCATCGCTCCTCCTCCTGCCCCTGGGGGAGGGCAGGGCTGCTCTGCCAGCAGCGAGGCTGCAAAAAGCAGAGCCCCACGAGGCTGCCGCGACACAGCCGGGGCCAGGGCTGGAGCAGGACGCCCAGGCAGCCCTGTCCCACGCAGGGACCCTGACCCACGCTTGGCTCCCTTTCGGCACTGCCGCCAGCGAGCAGAGCCCTAACAAGGCTGCGCTGTTCCTGGAGACCAGCGTGCTCACCAGGGCATTAAGTGTCATGAATAATTGAAAGTTCAAAAGCTGTCAAAATAAGCGAGCGGCGGCTGTTCCGGGCGTCGCACCCCGCTCTGTGGCTGCGCTGAGCCCTCCGATAGCCACGTGCAGGGGGAACCGATGGGGTACGAGGCCAGCCCGTCCGGACACCACCTCCAACAAACTGCGGCTCGTGCCAGCAGCTTGCGGCAGCCCGGCTCTGGGGCAGAGAGAAGCAGCCAGGCACAGCTGGGGACACAGGAAAGCCACCAGCTACAGAGGGCTGGGACTTTACACGGGCCACACCAAGTGTCTGGAGGCCACCTCCGAGCACTTGTTGCAATCCACCACCTCGAGTCCTTCTTACCATGCATTGCCCCGGGGATTTTTTGCCCGCCCAGGCTCAGCCCTCGTGCAGCCGGGCTCGGCACAGGGCTGCCCGGTCCCACGCCGGCTCCCGGAGCTGGGGAAGCCGCTGAGCGGCTGCGGGAGCTTGCAGAGGAAGAATGTGGGTGGAGAAGGGTTTGTCTGGGCTTTTCCTAATTTAGGACAACAACTGGAAGGTGTATTTATGGCTGGGGGCAGCACAGGGGTGGGGAAAGCAGTGGCCCAGTCACCAGGGCTGGGCAGAACGAGCAACCAAAGACCCTTTTTTTTTTTTAAGCAAGCATGTGTCAGTCCTGGCGAGGCTGCCTGGAGCAGGGAGCCTGGCAGCCCCACGTTGCCCTCCCAGCTTTATTCCAGCACCTGCTGCAAGCTCCCTCCCTGCTCCACGTCTTGGCAGAACGAGGCCGGCACGGGCGGTGTCAGCAGCACCAGGCGCAGGGTTCGCTCTCCCGAGGCGGCGCTCGCCTCGGTTACGGAGAGGGGCACCGCAAGCCCAGGCGATGCAGTAAAGCGGAGGAGAGGGATGCCCGCACCCTGCTCTGGGGTACAGCGGGGAAATAAATCTGTGCTAAAACCACCGGGCACCATCTGGGGGGCTCGGGGCGGGGAGAGCCGCACCAAGCCCACGGGAGCCCACAGAGGCTCTGCCAAAACGCTGGAGGCAGCAGCAAGGCTCTGAGGGTGTCGCTTGCCGCGGGGACTGGTTCGCTGGTTTTGGGGACACAGCATGTTTGGTGCCCTGAGACCCCACATAGCCGCCAGCACCCTCCTTCCAGCACCCTCTGGGGACACGGTGGCACTGAGGTGACATCCACAGTGGCACCAGGCATGACCTGCCCCCCTGAGAGCTGCAGGGGCGCTTTGCTGCTCCCCCCAGATGCCATCCCTCCACCTGAGGTCTGAAACTGTTCTTCCCATCAGAAAAGTGATTTCAAGACCTGGAGCTCGGTGACAACGGCCCCCGGGGGCACACCGAGCACGGCTACAGAGGTTTCTGAGCGTTTGAGGGGCCGGGGAAGTCGCTTGCCTGCGGCCACGTCCACGCCTGTGCAGGAACAGCGCTCGCACGGCTCTGTGCGAGGAGCCTGGCTGGCGTGACGAGCAGACGAGCACTCACAGACGGGCACCGCGGGGATGTGTCGGAGAAGTGCTCACTGCTGGGACAGGCACCGGGAGAGCAGCATGGCCCCGAGTGGCTGCAGGGACTGGCTGCATCCATCCCCGGTCCCAAAACTCCGCCTAAACCAGAGAAATTGGGCTGGACCTGCTGGCTGTGGGGCTGCCCGAGCAGCGGGTGGCAGCTGCGGTGCTTTGAAGGTCATGGCCACCACCGACGGACGGGCAGCTTCCCCGGGCTCAGATTCAGGAACACTTTTAAACCCACGCTGCACGGTGAGCCACGGGGACTGGAGAGGACACCCAGCCTTGCACTGGCACAGCCTCCAGCAAACCCTCTCCCTGGCGAGGTGGCCGAGCTGGTCCTGCTCCTTCCCAGGGGGCTCAGGGAGGTGCCAAAGCCCAGCCGAGCACCCCGCAGCCCACCTGGGACACCCCAGCGAGCCCGGTGGACTCAGACCGCACATGGCGCAACCTGCAACTGGGGGAATGCTCTGTACCAGTACGAGCTATTTTAGATCAGTCTCAACACGCCCCCACCCAAGCGCGCTGCGCAAGCCTCCATCCCAGATGGCCGCATCCATCTCCAGTCCGCGCAGCACAACCCCAGCGGGTGGGGGCCGGGCTCGGCGCCGTGCGGGACGGGGGCTGCAGGGGGGTCCGGGCGTCCTGCGGCGTCGCCAGCCCTTGCCCCAGACCCAGCACCAAGCCCCAGCCACGCGCAAGCGGCCGGCGTTCCCAGGTTTTAGCTTGTTGGGGTGGCCGACACGCAGCAGGAATTATGAGGGAGGAGGAAAACAAGGTGCCAGACTTTGCTACGAGTCTATAAATAAGGTGGCTTTAAAAGTGTGTTTCAGATCCAAAAAAAACCAACCCAACAAAACAGGGGGCAGACCCTGGGGAGCTGCAGCCTGCACAGGTCCCTTCCCGACACATCCACGCCAGCCCCAGGAACTGCTCTGTCTCCAAGCTACGGCTCTTGGGGACAGCTCGGTGCCCCGTGGGCCCCGTTTCACAACAACCCATGGCCCCTTGATGCTGCCAGCCAGCACCTTCGCTCCAGGGGTCTCTGCCGTGCGCAGCCCCACCAGGTGACGGCCACGGGGCAAAGCCCCTTGCACCAGAGCCCAGCCCTGACTGCCTGCAAAGACAGCACTGGCGGGACGCAAGCTGGAGGCTCCTCTCCCAAATGCTCCCAACCCGCAGTCTCCACACCCTTCTCTTCCTCCACCTATGAGCCGCCCTCTGCCAGCCCCATGGATGCGCCTGTCACGCCTGCCCATGGGGCTGCTCCTCGCCAGCAGGTTACGAGGAGAACCAGAACCCGGGGGATCATCGCCGCGGTGGCACCCACAGAGGGGGTTTTGCCCCGAGCACCCTCGCATGGCACCGCCAACGAGGCCCCAGCCCTCTGCCAGCAGCCCCACGCCGCTCGGGGCTGTGAGCATCGCAGGTGCCCACGAAACCCGCAGAGTGGTGTGGGAGGCACCTCGCCATCCTCCATGCTCCCGGCATCATCTGGGCAGGAGACAAGAAACCCACCATGGCACACGGCCGCTCTGCTCACTGGTCCCAAGCACAGCCTGGCCAAAACCTGCTGGGACACAGCGTGGCCCCTCCATGTGAGGGCAGCGCCAGCTGTCACCCTGGCCGGTGACCGGGCCACGTCTCCGTTCGCACAAGGAGCTTTGCGCTTGTGGTGCCCTAACCCTGAGCTACGAAAACCCAGGGGGCAACCTGGCTTCTCTAGAGGAGTCCCTGGTGGCGTTAAGCAGCAGGACTGCTGCCTGCAGAGCCTCCAGGAAGACCTCGGCCTTCCTCTTCCCCAGCACTTCCTCGCCTCCGACCCCGCTCCACGGAGCTGCCGGCCCCCTTCGGTCCAGGCGAGCAGCACCAGGACCAGACGTGGAGAAGAACACGTTGATCCTCTGCCGCATCTCATCTCCCCTCTTGCTGAGCGCTTCTCTCCACCTCTCTGCAAACAGTAATTAATTCTCCCTCACAACAGCTCTGCGGGAGGCGGGCACCTCGCACCTTTGTTTCTTCTCCAGACTCCAGGGAAAGCGAGGCAGGGAGGCTGGGCTCTTCGCCACGAGACGGAGAGGAGGGAGCTGGTGCCAGAGCCAAGATCCAGAGGCAGAGCCTTCAGCGACCAGCCCAACCCCAGGACTTTCTGGCTCTGCTCAGACGAGGCAGCAGGAGGTGGCCAGGCCAGCCGAAAGGACGTGGCACGGCGGGCGGAGGACAGCGCGGCGCGGGGCTCACCGGCAGGCCCAGCCAGACGCTGCAGGTTGGTTCGCAGATGCTGGGGCTGGCTCAAAAAACGAGGCCCGTGGTCTCTCCACGCGTTTTCCAAGCACCGAAACACCCACTGCGCTCCGGCAGGGAGGAGAGCGGCCGTATTTCATCCTTCCTGCATCTCCCCTTCGAGCATCCCGGCGTCTTCTATAAACAGCAACTTCCCTGAGCCCCACACAGAGCTGAGAAGTGTCCGCACGTTGCAGAGGGGAAGTGGAGCCGGGGAGTGAAGCCGCGTGGGGCAGAGCCGAGAGCGAAGTCCCAAGCCCTCGGGATGCTCCGGCAGCCCCCAGGACACGCTGCTGGGCACGGACCCCACCGGCAATGCCAGCACGGGGCTGGGGGCTCCAGCAGCCAGCCCGCCCTGCGCCCCAGCCTCCCCTTTCCCCGGGGCACGGCTTCGATCACCTTCACGTCACCGCCCTACTTCTGCTGGCTGGAAAGAGCAGAACGCGATCAATGCCCACAGCGCTTTTTGGAGACAGTCCCTCCCACGGCAAGAGTCATGAATGGGCTTGCACGCGAAGGCATGACCACGTAATCCTGCCTGGCCATGCTGCCTGTCGGGAGCGGTGTGGGCAGGGACGAGCAGGGCCTCGGATGCGGGCTCGCAGGCACCGCGCCGCCACCGGAGCCGGGCTGGACACGAGGGGCTGCAGCAACAGCCTCCGGCCCAGCCGACACAACACCGATGTGCTTTGCGCAGCAAAGGTTTGCTTCCTGAGCTGCTGCTCCCTTTGGGAAAGGTGTAACTTAGTAGGTCTGCAGGAGAGAAATCAAAGAAAATGAAGAAATTGGAGAAATCCCGGCCAACGCCCTCTGTCACGCAGCAGCCCACGGGAAAGCCTCGCGCCGGCGGGATGGGGACAGCGCTGCCCACCTGCAGGACCTGCCTCCGCCCCGGTAAGAGGCATGGGCAGAGGCGCTGCTGGGCCCTGGGGACAGGAGATGGGTCCCCAAAGCGCTTCAAAAGCTGCTCCGGCACGCGAGGTGCCATCAGGCGCACACACCCACCCCCAGCTCGCACAGAAGCTCCCGGCCCTGCCCCTCACCGCTCGTGACCGCAGCCCTCCTGCTCCAGCCATCACCTGGCCGAGGACAAGGGGACCCCGTGGGCTCGGCCCCGCAGCTGAGCGTCACCCCAGAGCCACCAGCGATGCCCCAGTGCTGCACCTTTGGGACACACGTTTCTGACGAGCCTCACGCTTGCCTCTTTTGTTGCGGTGGAGCTGAGGGGACGGGAGGCAGGGAGCGGAGACTGGGTGGCAGGGAGGTGACAAAGCCAGCCTCCAGAGCCTTTCAGCCACCAGGGATCCCAGTCCCTGCCCACACGTGGCACCACAAGCGCCCGTTCCAGGCCCTTGGCCAGGCTGGGCGCTCAGGATGAAGGCAGGCACGGGAGAAACGAGAGCGACAGGATGTGGTTCAGTGGGATCCGACCCGAGCCCACAGCACGGCTCGCTGCTGGAACGACCGCAGACACTGCAAAGCACCCCAGGCTTGGTGCCCTTCCCAGCACACTGCTGCACCCAGGGGGACCTGGGGACTCGAGGGACACGGTGCCAGCGCTGACACAGGAGGACGAGGCACAGGAGCCACGAAGAAGGGCTCTGCTCAGTTTAAAGCCCCCGGTGCTGCAATGGCCTTGCACTTCCCTGACTTAGGGCAGCTGCCAGCAGTGCTGGAGGAAGCAGAGCGCAGCTGGAGCACAAAGACACCACGGTGACACCCCTGTGCCCCCACGTGCTGCTGAACCAGCCCCTATACACCACAGCAGCCCTCTGCCAGCAAAAACCCAGGGTACCAAACGCTGACCCCTCCTCACACCAAGCCCCAGCACAAAGGGGCTGCAGCGTCCTCGGGGAGCCAAAGGCACCCACGGAGCAAACCCTGTGGGGAAGGGCGCTGCAGGCGGGCTGGGGCACACACAGCCCATCGTCAGCACCGTGTGGCCCCCAAACCCTGCAGCAGCTCCCTGCTCGCCCTACCTCGATGTAGCACGAGCATTTCTCATGGCCTCCTCCAGCAGCCCCACGGGGCTCCACGAGCACCCTAAGCTCCAAGCGAGGTGCGTGGGGTACCCGGGCACACGGCGAGCTCCTCGGGGTGCAGGAGCCGCCCCGAGGCCGGGTGCTGCCGGAGGCTGCTCCACCTGGACAAAGTTGGGTTTGCCCAACCTAGCCAAGAAGGCGCTTCCCAGCAGAGGCACGGACCTCACCGCAGGATCACCGGCCACCGAGGGATCCCCGGGGGGCTGCGAGCCCCCTGCCACGCCGACCGAATCCACGCCCACATCCCGAGCGGAGCGCGCTGCTCTCCCCGTGGCGGCGCGGCACTCCTTTCCTCGAGCCGCCGGCGACGTCCAGGGCTCAGCGGTGCCGTTCGGCTGGGCTGGGCCTCCCGGTCAGCCGGTGGGTGCCGGCGAGGGGTGCACGGAAAAGTTGGGCGGCTGGGGCCGGCCGGGAGCGCGGCTGGCGGGGAGGCAGCGCAGGCCAATGGGAAGCGCAGAGCATGATGTCACCACGCTCATCGCAGCGTGGCTCGGGCTAACAAAGAGAACAATGAGGCTGCCCAGCGCCCCGCTTCCCCGCCGATAAAATGCCCCCCCGGGACCCCGGCACCGAGCCCCCCCGGGAGGGCCGGGGCTGGGGCAGTGGGGCCGGGGGCAGCGGGAGCGGCGAGCGTCGCCAAAACGCCCCCAGGTCGGGGCGCGAGCAGCCCAAGGACCCAGCTCCACCTGGATCTCTGCGGGAGCAGCTCCCTTCCTTTGTATTTTATATTTTTTACCCCATTTCTCTCTCTCTCTCTCTCTCTTTTTTTAAAAAATTTCCTTACCGGGGGGCTTTTTCCTTCAAGGTGCAACTCGAAGAAACGGCAATTTGGGATTGCCTCGAGACAAAGCCCCCAGCCTGGCACACCCGCCCAGGGCCGAGGCGTGCCCGGGTGTCCTTTTGTGACAGATCCCAGCGAGATGAGCTTCAACCCCCCCGACCCCCCCGCCCCCAGATCGCTCCAGATCTGGGGAGTTTCGCCTGTTTCCAACGAGCGGATCCAGCCCCCGGACGCCGTTCGGCCGCGGGCTCTGAAACGCCCCGCGCTAGGGCAGGGAGCGGCGGGGAGAGACCGGGGGGGGGGGGGGGGGAAACCCCGGGGGGGGGGGGGGGGGGGGGGGGGAGGTTTCTGGGCTAAAATAAAACCGGGGGTCGCTCTCTCGCCCTGCCCGTCCCTCCTCGCCCCGCTGCCACCGACTTGCGAGAAGTGCAGCCATCCCGGGAACTTTCCCTGCGCTCCAGGCGTTTATTCCGCCCGTGCCGGCCTACGTGCGTTACTTCGTATTTACGAGCGGGGCCCTTGCTTTGGTTATTTTATTTCCCCCCCTCAAAAAAAATAAAATAAAAATAAAAGAAAGGAGCGCAGCTTGTTCTTAAAGCCCCGAGGCGAGCGGGTGCCGCCAGGAAGAGTTTTTTTTTTTGGGGGGGGGGGGCAGGGATTTATTGCCGTCAAGTTTCCGCCTCCGCGCCGCTTAGAGGGAAAAGAGACAAAGCCCGAAAAGTGACCCAAATCGGAGGGGAGGGGAAAAAGAAAGAAAGAAATCAAACCCAACCGGGAGCGGCGAGCAGCGGAGCAGCCCCGGGGGGGGCGCGGGGCGGGCGGGAGGCTCCGGGCATCCCCCGGGGCCGGTCCCCGAGGACGGGAGCGGGGTCCCGGGGGGGGCGGGGGTCCGGGTCCCCGGGGCCGTTACCTTGGCGTCCCACGATCTCGGCGACGTGCTCGGAGCTGGGCACGGGCACGCACTCGGTCATGTTCACGCTTTTCTTCCTGCCGCCCAGGATGCTCATCTGCTCGGGCAGCGGGAGGTGCGGGGCGAAGGGCCCGAAAACGCCGGGGTGGTGGTGGTGAGGAGGAGGAGGAGGAGGAAGAGGAGGAGGAGGGGGGGGGGAGGCGGTGCCGGTAAGCGGGGGGCTGCCCCCGGTCCCCCGGTGGCCTCCCAGAGCCTCGTCGGGCTCCGCTTCCTCCAGAGCCTCCCCCGCCGCCTCGTCCAGCCCCAGCAGCGACAGCTGCTCCAGGGCGAACCGCAGGGCGGCCGCTTCGTCCGGCGGCGGTGGCGGCGGCGGCTGCTCCTCCCGCTCCGCCTCGGGCTCCGGTTCCTGCCCGGTGGGCGGCGGCGGTGGCGGCGGAGGGCTGAGCAGCGCCAGGCAGCGGGGCGGGCCGCGGGCAGCCTGCCCGCCGTCGGGCTGGTAGATGGAGCCGGGCATGGCGGCGGGAGGAGCGGCCGGGGCGGTGCCGGTGCCGGTGCCCGGGGCCCGGTGCCCGCCGCACGCCGCCGCCGCCGCTCTGCGCCCCCTCCCCCCCCCCCCCCCCCCCACCCCCCCCCCGCCCCGCCCCGACAATGGGCCGCGCCCCGCCGCGCGCCTGCGCGTCCAACGGGAGGGGCGGGGCCTGGTGGAACCCCGCCCCCTTACAGCTCCGCCTCGCCTTTCACCCGGCTCCGCCCCGCCCCTTGCTCCTTGGCCCGGCCCCTCCGCAAGGCTCCGCCCCCGCTTCGTGGCCACGCCCCCTCGTATCATGGCTCCGCCCCTCCCGCTCCGGGAGCTGCGGGTTGGGGGGGGGCCGAGCCCTGCAGGGACCCCCCGGGGGCTGGAGGGGAGCCAGAGCCCGGCCCCGCCGCGGGGGGCCCGGAACACGATGCGAGAAGGGGGGAGGTGTGTGGGGGGCTGCCGGACCCCCAGGCTCAGGGGCTGTCTTCAGGATCCCCAGGGCAGGACCCCCAAGCTTGGGGCTGCCTTTGGGACCCCCAGGGCGGAACCCCCAGGCTCTCCCCAGCCCCCTGGTCCCAGCGCTACACACCCCAAGCAGTGACCCCAGGAACACTGCAGGTACTCCGCACAGCCCTTTATTTGCAGAATAAAGGGGGGCCTCGCCCCCAGGACAGAGGACACAGCAGCAAAGTGCCGACCACAGCCCACCCGGCCACCCCAAACCCAGGCAGACAGCCCAGGTCAAGCCCAAGTTTTCTCAAACTCGAGGGTCTGGGCTCACGGCCCAGCTGCGCTTCCAGCCAAACAGGCCCTGACACCCACAGAGGTCCCTGAAGGCCTGGCTCCAGGCATAAAAACCTCCTGCTACCCCCCAAGCTAACTCAGGGCTTGCCCCTTTCCTCCCTGCCGTCCGAGGGGTGCAGTGCAGGGGTTCCCAGCTGTGCTCCCCGGTTCTGGGAGCTCCCCTGGCTGCCACCTCTGTAGGAGCTGTTCTGCAGCAGGCTTTGGTTGAGAAATTTCCTTCTTCCCCGGTTACTTAACTAGAGGTTGTTGGAAACTAACGGGGTTCTAACAGGTATTGCTGCCCACCACGCTGATCTCAATCGCTGTAGGGCTTCCCCCCACCGATCAGCTCCCTGCAGAACACCTCTCCCCACACCATTTTCTCCATCTGGGCCACAGCTTTATAGGGAATTTCCACAGACAGAGCTTTAAGAGACCTTTCCTGGCGGTGACGACACACTAACTCACCCTCATATACCAATTATTAGGTCACCTGCTACCTCACATGCCCAGATTCCACAGCTCCAATTCTCAAGCTTCATTTTCTCCCTTTTCACATAACTGTCTTCCCAAAACGCTGTCTTTGGGACTCATTCAGTCAGCTTGGGGTTGTTTTTAATTGCGAGCACCACCACCCGCCTCTGGTCCAGAAACCCCCCCTTCGGAGCAGCCACGCTGTTTGCGTTTCACAGAGCCCTGTAAACATTAACTGCTGCCAGCCAGCAGCCCAAACACGCGGTCAGTCCTTTGGCTTCCACATTGTGCCCTGCAGTTGGTGACTCTCCTGCAGAGAGGGACTTTCACCCCGTACTTCTGACACTCTGGATGGTTCAACTTGTATGTCATCTTCTCAGTGACATAATAGCCATCGGGAACTGCCTCTGTCCTTCTTTCCATTCCTCTTACTTACCCATCTAAACATAAGATGTTTTCATGAACAACTTTCAGCAGCTGGAAAATCTGTAAAGTTTCCTCGTTTCACCTTAGAGCTCCTTCTTGGTTTTGAGTGGCTGCTGCAAAGGAGACGGCTGCAACTTCTCCTTCCCCAGGCATTCACAGCTCCGTTTCCCCAGGATCAGGCCGCGTCTGCCCAACCTCCTCAGCACTTGCAGATATGCACTGGCACGAGCACGGCTCCTTGCTTCCTCCCACCTCAGCCTCCTCTTCCCTTTTTCCATCCCCGTGCCACGGGCTGGCAGCTCCCGGCGCGTTAGGGAGAGCTCGCCCTGCTGCAGGCTGAGGCTTCTCCTCTAGGGACAGACGTGGCAAAACCAGCAGATCTGAGCCACGCAGACTGGCTGCGAGACATCTCCTCTCACTTCCCGAAATATTTAATTTACTACGTTGAAACACCCCACTGAACTACAAAAAATAGGGAGGGGTTTCCATTACTTGCGGTTAAATGGTACGTCCGCCTTCCGAGCTTCTCCGATACACAGAAATTGGAAACTCATTAATGACCAGCCGACCCTATGCCTCTCACAACTGCTTTGGGCAGCCTGCACCAAGGCAGGAGCCTCCCCCTGCGGTGCGAACCTGCCTGAACCAAACCTCACGGCCTCACAAGTCAAACCCCGTGGCACACTGACCACCACGGGCCACCTTGCGAGCCCCATGAGGAATGCTGTACGTGGGCTCTCTCACCCCAGCAGCTACACCAGCAGCTCCCATGTCTCATTTTTGCCTACACTGCGCTCTCTCAGTCCTCTTGGGAATTCACTATGTCAAGTCCAACAACACTTCGAGAAGCTGACAGTTCTTAAAGTGCTTTTGGCAAACCTGGTTCGTAGATGCTCTGCCTATGATCTGTTCCATTTTCAGCAGAACTAGCTCACGCTTTCTTCTTTCCTTAGAGTCTTAATTTCATTCGTGACCCTAAGTTGCCTTTTTTCTTAACCTGAGTAATGAGCAAGTCTTTAAAAGCCTTGCCTTTGTTAACAGAGAAATGGATTACACAGACAAATTCTTGAGCACAACTGCAGTTCTTTACCAACAAAAAGCAACCCTACAGAAGATCCAACTTCCCTAAACACAACTGAAAAGAGAAGGCCCCCACTTGCTGCTTCCAAGCCCACCTCTCCAGTCCACGCCAGAAAGTTTCCCCATTTCCCATCAGGTCCCATTCACGCTCTCCTCTGCACTGCCTGTAATCCTTTGCCAGGCTCTCCCAGTTACCACAGCTGACCCCAGAGATGCTCTCTGGGTCACAAACCTCCGTAGCTCACTCTCAATGGGGCACACTATGTTTACAAAACAGGCATTTTTTGTCCACACCTATCGCGTGAGGAGAGACTTACTACTACACTGTGTAGCTTGGAAGTGGGGTGCAGGCGTCGTCATCAGCTGAAGCAGGTCTCCGACCAGCACAGAACAAGGACGTCGCTCAGAGTGACCTGTACAGCCCCCTGCGTGCATACAGGGAGTTAACGAACGCTGCACTAAAGCGCAGCAAAGGTGTAACAGCACATTGAGACATTTTCTGCATGGGGAAATAGATCAATATAGCTACAGCAAAGTTATTATTACCACCACAGCTATGCAAGTAAAACTCCCTCAAGTGTGATTCTGTGACAGCCACGTTTATCTCAGGTCAAGTGTGCAAATGCAGAAGTTAAAATGCCCTACCTAGAATATTTATTATGCTATAAAGACCAAGCCCTAAAGAGGAGATACCTGAATATAGAAGGGTGGGGAGGAAAAACCCCACACTTGTTGCCTTTCCTTTTAATCGCAGCACATTAGCCAAATGTGATAAATGGGACCCAAAGTTTAGGTGGGGAACATATTTTTGGAGGACGACTGCAAGTGGTTCCTCTAACACTTTAGGAGATCAAGCTCGACTTTCTGCACTGTTCTTCAAGCACATGCAAACATCATGCAAAAAATACACGCTTTGAGCAGTGCAGAAGAGGTGGTGCAGCTTGGAGAAGAACTATAAAAAAGTCCTCACTTGTGTGTGGGAAGGCTTAGGGGAATATTTCAGCACATCAGGAGCTGAATCACTGCATGTAGGTGGAGCCAGACAGATTGACAAGATCTGCAACTTGAAAAATGACCTAAGTCTGAGATCAATCATCTCAAAAGTAGCTGACTGAGGGAACAACATATGGAGACGGATCAAGGTGACGAGGCTGAATGTCAGCACGGCAGGGAAAAACTGCATTGGATGCACATGCTACAACTGACCGAGCATTGTGCAACTCAAAGCACGGTCAACTCGCGGCATAACAGGCTGAGCGCTCTTTTCTTCTGTTGCCTTCCAGTGTCACCACAACTTTATCTTGTCTACTACAGCAGCACGTAAAAAAGGCACTCTGGGGGAAGCCATTAGCAAACGTCTGTTTTTTATGCATTAGATTAATGAAGAATCTGGCTTTCAGGTAACGACTTCTGAAGAGTTGTAGAGCAGCCACTTGATGCAAAACTAAGAATTAATTGTACATCAGATAAAAGCATGAAAGCTTGGTGCACAGTCTTTTTATTTTTTCAAGTTTTACAGCCCTTCAGATCAGTGAATCCCAGTAAGATCTGCTCTAGAGGTTAACCCAGGATATAAAACTGGACTCAAATTACAAACAAACCCAAGTAGTAACTTATTATTCAACTCCTTCAGAAACGTGGGAGCCGATTCGTCATAAGACCTGTATTCTACACATGCAAACACACAGATCTCTACAGCTAAGCATTTCCTGACTTCTGCCACCGGAGACAAAGAATTTATGACGTCATTCAGTGCCCCACTGTTCCAATTCTGCATGAGCTCAGAATATTTCCGTTTGTGCCTCTGTAAGGTAAGAATACACTAAAAAGATTAATTTACCATCAGTATCATCAATACTGAATTACAATGCTAACTGATAACCCTGACAAGCATTTCATATGATTTGGTAGGTCATTCTGAAGTTCAAAACGTTTTTTTCTTCATCATTCTTACAAGTGCCCTACCACTGTAAAACAGGATAGAACAAATGCTATCCTGTGCTGTTGGGATCAAAGTGAAGGGTAATGGTTTTCCCTCAGTAGTTCAAGGGAAATTTACACCTCTGGAAGTGTTCAAGGCCATGCTGGACGGGGCTTTCAGCAAACTGGTCTAGCAGGTGTTCCTGCCCATGGTGAGGGGGTTGCAATTAGGTAATTTTTAAGGTCCCTTCCAATCCAAATCATTCTATGATTCTACGAACACAGTTGATCTCTGCTCATCTGAGAATAAACCAAGTTTTAAGCTTGCTATATCCTCTACACACAGGACGCTGTTTTCCGTGCTGTGGAATGGATTCTGACCGTGGGCAGGCAGGAGGCAAAACGCCACCTTCTCAGGTCTGGGTGTCTACTTACAGCAGGAGCTGCACAACGCAGGTATCATCGAGTTTATGCTCAGTGACAACAGCTAAGAATATGCACTCTATTTGATAGGGGATAACCGGTATCATCCAAAGGCTCGCATGTGCAGCAATCCCAAATAAACAGGACTGACTTGATAGTTAATGCTGAAAAACTTTTTCTTCATTAAACACAAACATTCTTCCCATTCCCTCACTTCATTTGTTTTAAGTCCTTTAAATATGTTATCCTACCTGCTTTTTGAGGACTGGGACAATCAGTCTACATTGAACAGGCTTTCTTTAAAGCAAGACAAAAAGGACATGACTCAGAGTTGCTGAAAGATTTAGTTACCCTTTTGTATGTTCTGCTGTATCTACCTCCTGCAAAGTAGTAAGGAGTAGGAGTGAAGGGAAAAAAAATACAGTAAGCAACTAGACACCGAGTCAGAAGGAAGAGCTGAGCATGTAGGTAGGTTATCAGACCCATGGAACAGACCTGAACAGAAGGTAGTGAGGGATCTGGATGGAGGCGAGATGGCTTCGCCCCCTCAGGGCAGGACGCAGCCTGTGAGGCCCGCGGTCCTCTCGCTGCCTGCAGCGCTGCGTCCAGGCCCACCGGGGCCTTGGGGCAGGTCTGGGGGACACGGGGATGCTCAGGGGCCAGGGCAGCTCTACTGTGAGGGCGGGCTGAGAGAGATGGGGGTGCTCAGCCTGGAGAAGACTCTGGGGAGACCTTACAGCAGCCTGCCAGCACCTAAAGCAGCTGCAGGCATCAGAGAATCACAGAACTGTAGGGGTTGGAAGGGCCCTCAAAAGATCATCGGGTCCAACCCCCCTGCCAAAGCAGTTCCCTACAGCAGTTGCCCAGGTAAGGTGCAGACAGGCCTTGAGTATCTCCAGAGGAGACCCCACAAGCTCCCTGGGCAGCCTGTCCCAGCGCTCCGTCACCCCCAGCGGTAAGTTCTTTCACGTGTTGGTGCGGAACTTCCTGGGCTCCATTTTGGGGCCGTTGCCCCTTGTCCTGTCCCCACAGAGCACTGAAAAGAGGTTGGCCATGGCCCTCTGTCTCCCACACCTCGGGTATTTATAAATATTGATAAGATCCCCTCTCAACCTTCTTTTCTCGAGACAGATCAGACTTCGGTCTCTCAGCCTTTCCTCCCAGGGAAGATGCTCCAGGCCCCAGATCATCTCTGTGGCCCTCTGCTGGTCACTTTCCAGGAGATCCCTGTCTTTTTTTTACTGGAGAGCCCAGAACTGGAACTGGGAAAGCTGGGGAGGGGGCTCTTTGTTGGGGAGGGGCGAGGGGGGGCAGTTACAGCATAAGGGGTAGGTAACAGATTTCATCTAAACCTAAAAACTAGGTTTAGATGTGAGCTGTTAGGAAGAAATTCTTCCCCCTGAGGGCAGTGAGGCCCTGGCTGAGGCTGCCCCCAGGAGCTGCAGGTGCCCCATCCCTGGCAGTGCCCAAGGCCAGGCTGGATGGGGCTGGGGGCAGCCTGGGCTGCTGGGGGGGGTCATGCCCATGGCAGGGGTGGGACAGGGTGGGATTTGAGGTCCCTTCCAAGCCAAACCACTCCACGGTGCTGTGATTTTAACTGCTGGCAGGGAGCCTGGAGAGCCGCCTGTTGGGCGCATTGTGCGCTTTCACAGAAAGAGCTGGGAACCCGTTAATTTTCTAAAATGCTCTCCCACACACAGAACTGTTGCAGTTGCCACAGAGGTAACATTCAATGGCAAACAGGAGGGAAGGAAGGCAAGAGTATGTTTGGTAACGATACTAAAAGAACAATTAAAAGTTGATGAGAAACAGCCAAGAAAGTTAGACAGAGATGAGTAAGCAGTAGTTCTGAAAATTTAAGGATAAAAGATTAGGGGTAATGTCCAAGGCCTTAAAAATTAAATAAACAGGCCTGGAAAGAAAAATTCAGATTACCAGCTTGTGTGTGTCAAAGGAGAAAGTCTTAAACCATGAACAATACCAACTACATGGCTACAAAATGCTTACTACAGAGAAACACAGGCAGCAGCTCTCCAGAAGGTACAGCAGCATCAGTGGATTTTAACTCTTAAAATCTGTGGGTGCAGTCCTCAGTTGTGCTTTTCTGGGTGCCTTTCACAGGATTGGCACAAATACTAATCTGAACCAAGGAAACTTTAACTAACAGAATAGCCTGCTGCCTCTTCCCTCTGTTGCTCCAATTGCTACAGTCAGCCTGTAAAAGATTAGTTTTCAACAAGACAGCTGCAAAATACATTTAACCTTCATTTACATTCCTATTCAACGTTTTCTTAGTTTATAGAAAGGAGCAACGGGACAGTCTCTTATAGCTATAAAGAAGCTGAATTACCTCCACCAGTAGCTGATAAACTAGCACCGATGAAAAGGTTTCATTCAGAACAGTTTGTCTTGCACAAAGTGAATGCTTTTAGCTTCCTCTGCAACTAAAATGTGTTTTACTGATGAAAACACATGTTTCTGATTTGCAAAGTTCATTTCAACAAGCCTGTTTTCACAAAGGAAGTAGGACAGGAGCATGCATTTATCAGTGAATTCTAATTTAAAATATTTTTGCTTTAATACTATCACTAATAATTCACAGCCCTGAAACAAAAGGCTCCATATGTCGGGTTTCACATACCTACATTTTAACAGTCCAGCCATGTCACTCATGCCTGTTTTCCCTTCCTAATGTGCTCAGGTTACAAGCAAGACAACTCCTCCCTTTTCTTGCTCAACAGGCAGTTCAGCAAGTTCAACTTCAGATGCAAATCGAGCTAACTTCTTGGGCAGAACCACCTACTAAAGGTCTGCAGGATAAACCTAAACTGCACCAATATCCATGCAAATTCATTTACATTTATTGATTGCACAAAATTTTATCCAACTGGAATTCTGTAAAAATAATATCAGTAATAAACAAGCAGGGAGAATTAAATTCCCTTAACTTTGTTAGTTTTAAAAACACAGCAGAGAAAAAAACCTGAGTCATCTTAACGGAACAGCTCCAACACACTTTGCGCAAGATAAAATGAGAAGTCTTAAACAACCAGGAGTCTCTTTCACTTTTGCACTGTAAAACTGTGTTTTGAGGGTTTTTGCCCTATCTACCAACATCAAGCAAACCAATTTCTCCCATCTCCAGCCAGTGCCCTCTAGAACTGGGCAGGCTGCTGTTTCCAGATGAAACAAGAAAAATCTGAGCATGACACAGGATAAGTACAGCCTTTGTGAACATAGATGGTACATATCCAACGTTACACTGCCTACAGAAAAAGATGAAAAACTTCAACCATATTGGACAAGTTCCCACCCTCCCCAGTGAAGATGCACAAACACCATTAAAATCTGCTTATATTTTTTTTCCAAAAAGGATTAAATTAGCAGAATATGACTAACCAACCGCAGAGCTTGGTGTAATTATTTTTGTAGAAAATAGCCAACCAGAATAGATTACTGGTGCAACCAGTGCGCAGGACAAACCTCAGGCTATTTTGCACTGCTGCTTCGTATTTAATACATTAATAATCTTTGAGGACAACAGAAAGGTGCCGTTACCACTGATGGAAAGAATTACCGTTTTCAAAAGCATCCTCACAACTGCTTCTCCAAGCAGAGGAACCTGGTCTCAGACGGAACCACTGTAACTACATTCACATGTAACAACTGCTGTATATAATAAAAAGTTAATAAATTTGCTGAGTTCCATTCAATTACTTTTTCTATGTCTTATTAACTAATCATCTGCTTCAAAAGCTATACGTCAAGTAGCAACTACTTTCTGCACCTTGGGGAAATATTAAACGAAGGCAGACAACTATGTGCCCCTTGGTCACGTCCACAGCAGTAGGCTGTGGCAAGACAAATTAACCCAGCTGTTGGTGCAGCACCATGAGAAAGACAACAGGCTCATCTAAAAGGAACATTTCATTCACTTACCTGTCTCACTAAGCAGGTAAAGTTATTCCTTGGGTTGTGACAGGAGTCCTGGGCCCCTTTTTGGTACTTTGAACAATCAACTCCATATGAGCGAAAACAAACTTTTTAAAGGGCTGACGGGGAAAAAAAGAGAGCTCAGCAAGGAAAGTAGAGGTATGAAAACAAAAGAGTGGCACACAAGTTAGCAACGATTTAAACTTGAATTAATTCTTCTTAATGAATCCTCAATGCATCAAAAGACTAGTATCAAATTCTTAATCATCTGAGTCCTGGTGCTTACATATGTTTAAAATTTATTTTGATTAAAAGTAAAGACATCACTAGATATTTAAAAAGTTTTTAAAAAGTCAAAAGAAATAGTGTCAGAACAAGATGGCCATGTTCAAGAAACCCCCTCCAGGATGGGGTGTAATCTGCTAGAGTTGAGATTCAGACGACCACATCAGCAACTCGCCCATTACACAGGACATCCTGGTAGCCTCCTCCTCAGTGAGGACACAGAACTCTGCAGCAAGAAGGAACTGGTTTTCCACAAGTTTCATCCATTCTCCTCTTCTGGGTCTCAAACGTCAAGATCCAAATGTCAGAACAGAGCCCACCACAGAAACGCAAGAGCTTTTCAGCTGAGGTAACTGGAAGGGGCACAGCACAAAAACTCCAACCAGGGGCTTGAGGCAGACCAGAAGAATCTCTACTTTGTGAGAAACATTTAATTCAACACAATGAATTACAAGAGGACAGATTTACAGAATAATAACCGTAACAGACTGTTCAAAAAGGAAAGTAATTTTCACTGGCTGCAGTAGCAGGTAAAGTTCCCCAAAGGAATACCTGGTAAAGCAGCAGCAAAGTACAATTCAGTCTTCTTGCAGTACTCCAAATGAGCAGTATCAAAGAATTTTGTATTCTCACATCTTTAAGAAAAGAGTTAATATAGTATCAGTCACTTTGGCATGGGATATTTTTCAAGGAGCTTAAGCCTATTCAGATCACTACACTGAACTACTCCCAAAGGCTAGTACTCGCCAGGCAATTCCCCTGGTCCCTTGCTGTTCCTGCTAATCATTCTTACATGATAAAGGCTCTGGGAGCTACTTTCTTCCCCAAGTTTTGGGATACCGACAACTTGTACAATTGGTTAGTGGCACAATATTTCATCCACCACTTTATACTGTACTTTCATCTGAGACATCCGTGCATGAATTATGCAATGGATACCCTAAGACTAAAATAACTTCTGCAACCTAGTCAACGTATTCTCCAAGCTACGCACACATCTTTCTCCCATCTCTCTATCCTCCCTCCCCAAATAAATCCCTTTTTAGCCACAAGTTACCCCAATATGCTCACAGTTGTACTAGAAGAGACTGATGAATCAATCAAGGTACCCATGGTGAAGCCAAATACTTATAAACACATTAAGGCAGGTTTCACATCATTTCATTTTTTGGACACAAAATGCTGGTCACTTCACTGCACATGCAAATAAGAAAGATTTAATACTTAATAAAAAGCTTTAGATTCATTTAGATATCAATTATAGAAAAATCAACCTTTTGCCTTTCTTGTTTTTAAAAGAGGTCAGAACATTACTGCACATGAAAGCAGATGTGTAGACACACCTATTGGAATGGATTCCCTTCCCTCCACACACACAGAAACAGAGGTCAGGGTTCTTGGCACCAGAAGAGAAAAGAAGAAGTCTTCCTCATTGTCAGTCAGAAATGAGTCAACTTCCATTCTGAGTTGAGAAGGTCCTTCTGATCAGACCTAAGCCAAAGCAAAATATACCACAGAGCGGGTATATTTATCTTCAAAACTCTGTTCTGCTATGCTTGGACACACACAGAACTCTATCTAAAATGTGCACAGTAGTGCATTCGGTGTGGTGTTGGAACTCACTAAAAACCAGATTGCCATTGACCAGCTCCTCACGTGTAACTTCCCCTACTCATCAAAACCTCAGGTGGAAGAGGCACTGGTAGTTCATCTCTGAGACTACACTTTCAAGACCAATGTGGTCTTGCGAGGAAAATGAAATTCACTGACCCAAATAGACACATGGAATGACAATCCATAACATAAAATGACCTCCCTACAGTCTGGTACAAACAAGTAGCCTACAGCAGAGTAGCCAAGGAGTGAAACAGCATTCTCTCACTTGCATTAGAGAGAAAATGGTTTTGGTGGGTCATTGTTAAAGATACTTTGATAGAAAAGCTTGAAAAATCACTGACCCACAAAAAAAAAAAGGCCGGAAGTTTGGTTCCTAGTATATTCCCTCCCACTGTTTTATATTCCTTTATCCCCTCCCACTTTTGTCTTCCCGATTACCCTACCCCTTTAGAAAAAGGAGGGGGAGTAGAGTTTAGTCAAGTTCCATCTTCAAAACTACCCAGCAATTAATGAACCATCAGCTTCTCAACTTTTCCTAAGTGTACATCAAAATGCTCATAGGTACAGTCGGATTGTTGGTGCAATTTACTCTGCAGACACTCTTGGCTTTGTAAATAGTTGTGCTGACCCTGCTGATAGGGTTTATACTGGGAATTCTTAGATGGAACTCCCTAGAAGAAAAAGAAAAAAGACCTCGTAAGTCAGGCACTTTTAAACACCTTTGTAGCAAGTAAGCTCTTAAAATAATAAAGCACCATTGGCAAAACACGGCCATTTCTTTATCTCCCGTTTTTCACCTTCAGCAGACAGTTTGTTATGGTTCTTTGCTGTTGCCAGACCTTTGTAGTAGAAAGGAACGCAAGATATTCACTGTCCAAATAAAGCTACTGTTAGTCATGTGGTAAAACAGGAATATATAAAGAGCCCAGATAGAAGATGGTATCTCCCAAACACCAAACAGATTTCACAGTATAATCAACCTTCCAGCTTGACATAAATCATTCTTCTTTCTACCTGACACTGAAATACAGCTGCCACTCCCTCCAAAGGGGTTTTTCTTTTCTTCTGCTCTTCATCCTAAAGGATCCTTTCTTCCTCCACATTCTCGACTCTTGCCTCACAGGCTCACACAACTGGAGTCTGCATAATGAAGCGCCCTGGGTATTGGCTATCTTATCCCAGCGACAGAGCACTAATTGCTTTTCTTAGGCTAAAACTTAAAATGATCAAAAGTTAAAACCAGTGCCTTCTGGTTTTATCTCATTGCACGAGCTCCACTGATGAAACACGTAGGCGAGGGTTACATCAAATAACACAGCAAGGAAACACCTTGCTTCACAGGATGGTGCTCTGTCCCTGCCTAGTGCAACAGGCACTAGGAACTTTGGGGAACTTCTGTGGGTGTACCTTCACTTGGCCTTATAAAACTGCCTCCCCCCATTACTCCACAGTAAGGATTTATTATTTAGAGCTATTTTGGTTTACAAGACAACAAAAAAAATCCAGTTGCATCTTTAAAGAGGTCCACTGCACAAGTGAAAGCCTAAGAGAGACCTGAAAACAAGAAGCAAGCCCATTATAATTATTTTAAGGGATACACAGTGTAAAGGCACACTTCTGGGAATCCTGCAGGTACCAGTGTTAACAATTTTTTTCAGTTATTTCCAAATTTTGAATACGTACATTCTTCTGTTACTTTTGGTTTGCAAATTCCTGCCACAAAGTATTTTAGCAACAACTTCCTTCTTTTGATGGTCAGGTTATCCTTTCTGACTTCTAAAACATTACTTAAAATTTCCAGTAATGTGCCCTCTAATACAACCTGCAAGAAAATGCTTACTAAAAAAGCAAAAGTCAGACAAAAATGGAGGGAGGGGAACTAAATCTGTAAGATGGCAGCTGCCCTTCCTGCCCACAGTATCCTCTTCCCTGTCATAGGTAGTAATAAATAAACTGGGGAAAAAAAAATAACATCACAAAACAGGTGAATGTTTAGGGACTGATCCACTTTCAAGGCAGAATCCTTCAAGTGATTACACACACATTCTGGTTACGCTTTTAGCCCATCTGACACAAACATAAAGCCCAGAACATTTGATGACAGTAACTCACCAGCCACCATACTCCTCAAAACACTTGATTTTTTGGTGAAAAGAGCGATTCTGAAAACGTGTGCTAAGAAGCAAAGATTTGTTGATATACACCAGGATTCCCTCTGAAATAATTTCTGTCTTCAGAACAATTCAGTACAATTTAAGAAAAAAGTTGTGCTACCTGGACTATACATTCTCCATCTCCTGGTCGTGATCCTGTTCCTCTTCCTCCTCCTCCTCTTCTCCTTCTTCCTCGCCTCCTTCTTTCTCTGACGGAGCTTCCCCATCTCTTGCAATTTCCTCTACGTGGGCAAGCATGTCAGCCATCAGAGCTTCCTCCAGCCTCTTTCGCACCTGCTGCACCAGTTCCTCTTGCTTCCTGCCCCAAACCAATGAACACTTGAATTAATTCTCAAAGCTAACTATTTCAAGGGAAAGAAATCTTATATTGCTCATCCATGAGGCTGGGCAGAGAAGCACAATTCTGAAAGAGTCCTCAGTAAGAACTGCACTGTAAAAAAAACTGCCTGGCATTACTCTTCAAGTGAAGCTGAGAAACACTTTATAAAAGTTGCCCAATTCTTTCTATTGTGAGTCCTTGTGGTGGTTTTACTACTGATTGTACAATTTTTTAATTCTGGCTGAAATTTGTGGCTGATTCAAGACTTTTTTTTTTAATCACAAATATTAATTTAAGCAAGAAAAAGTCAGCCTACCCTGCTCAGGCTTCCAAAAACAAGACTGGAGAAAATTAATTTTTTTGACTATTTCATTTTTTCCTCATTCTCCTTTTGAGTAACAATCTTAAATTTTACAGCTCCTTTTATCTCAAAGTCACAGTGATTTAAAGAAGCGGTCAACAATTTGTGGCTCATGGGACTCCTTTTTCATCTCAGCCACAGGAAATCAGAAAGTTATAAACAGACCTTTTTTCCTGGTCATTCATGTATAAATCACACGGAAGAAGTCATCCTGTAGTTCAAAAAGATTTACCAGCCGAACAGTCAAAACAATTACAGCCTTTGTACACTGTTAATGAATGTGAAGTAGTGTGATTTCAGGTTGAGAATGGAATATACCAAGGACATTATCAAGTGCTTAACGCTGAATTTGGCCAATTTTGATTCACTGAAAGCAAGCCATACCTACATGCATTGCATCCTTATTTGCTGCCACAGCAGTGGTTAATGCTTTCATTTGATCTTGTGCTGTCACAAAGGAGTAAGTTGGTGAAAGTCTCATTATTTAGCATTTCCCCATCTCTTCTTTGCTTAAGAGTTGCCTTAGTCACGGTTACTCGAATTCAGATACCCCTTTTCAGTAACAGGAAACACACTGACACGAACAACTATGAACCTGAAACCTCAGAGTAAGCGAGCATGGGTTAAAATAAAAAAATAATGTGCTTTAAGTACATCCCTCTACTTAACAGAGCTGCTGTATGTAACAATTCTTTCTACTCTTCTAATAACGACACATTCAAATTAACCCAGCAAGCCCTAGTGCTCTATCAAACATTTCAACTCGCCAGTGAAAAAACGTGGTGCTGTTTTACCACCAGAACACACGTTCCAAGACAGTATCTGCTATTTCTAGGTAATACCTAATATCTTCATCTGTCACCATAAACGCTTTGCAAAGCGGCTGTGAAGTGTTTAGCCAAACTCCGGGATTCTTCTCGACAGCTGCAGACAGCTGGCCAGTGATGGGCATAGTGCTAGTGTGCAGAGCACTAGCGATAGCAGAGAGAAGGGTTTCATCAGTGCAACCAGGTCCAACCCCTGCAAGCCAGAGGAAAAGCAACAATCAGCATGGGACGCGACAACGAACGGCACATCAAGACAACAGCAATAATTTCAGATTTAATGGCAAAGCATGCGCTCTCATTTAGGAAGTTAACACAACATAAATCTCAGACCTCAACACTTCTAACAGCATCTGTGCTCCCAAGGTTATTTAAACCTAGATCAATTCCTCATTATGTTACATAAAAAACAACCTGGGAATGGAAGCTCTTTAAACAAGCACTGCTTCTGGAAAACAAACCAACAAAGTCAAGAAACTTTGCCACTTCCTCTCATTATGCTTCAGCATCCCCTGAGGACGGGGGTGCCTGAGGAGTACTAAGGGCTCCTGCTGAAGCGGGAGCGGTCCACAGCACTGAGGAGCACGAGGAGGTTGACACAATACCTTCAGATCACCGCTGACTGGGATCAAAACGCCACCCCTGGAGTTGAGGGCAGACTGATTACCTTGTAAACCTTTTGGAAGGTCCATTGTTTTCACCAGCTCCTCCGCAATGTCAAAAGCATTCAGTCCACTTAATTTCTTCTCCCAGAAGAGCTGACATCAAAGAAAGTGTTTATTGGTACAAAGCAGGGAAAAGGAATCGACAACCGCACAAAGCACCTGCTTACGAGCAGAAAGGGAAGGGCGCTGCTGCAGACAGTTTTATATTGGATTTACTGCAGAAGTGATCCGAAGGCGGGGAGCAAGCCTCATTACCAATCTCACATCTCTGTCCTGATTTACTGCCTGGAAAAAGACTTTCCTTTCCTCCAGGGACTGGTACTCACTGCTTCTGAACTGGAACAGCAAGGCAGTGCTTGCTTTCTTTCAGCCGAGTGCACACACAGTATGGGACAGCTGTTTTTTTTACACTACTGTTCCCTCTCTTGCTGCCTCCCATATGCCACAGAACTGAAGTTAAGGAATGCAGAACTCGTCCAAGCTCTTTACGACGTAAGGCATTGTTTTATTCCTCTCTAGGAGTTTCTCATGGGAAGAATCACCGCTAGACCTTCGAATAATTTTGTATTACAGGTTCTCCTCAAACCTAAACACAAGTGAACCTATGGTTTGGTGGGAAGTCAGATACTAAAACTAGATAAACTTTCAACTCTCAATCTACATGTATAGGGATGATCAATGCATAGCTGGAGTATATTTTTTCTTACAACAAAGCAATTTTATTGAGGCTTTGAAAAATGGAAAATTTTAACCTATACAGTCCAGTCCCCTTTTCACACCCGTCAAATGTAAATCCGAGTGTAATTGAACCCACACTACTTTTTCAATTACGAGCTCCTAAAAAGAGGAAGGAGGACAGTCAAAGCCAAAACACATAGGCTGGATGTTCGTTAGCCTATGACTTTCAAATAGGTACATATTGAGCCATACATACATCGTAGTGCTTTAGAATTTTGAGGAAACATCTGGAGTCAATTGACCAGAGGTTTCACTATACTGTATTCTGGTAAAATAAGTAAGGAAAACCCAGGCTGAGTCTACAAAGCTGCATTGCAACAAGCAGTAATGTGAGCAGGAAGCTACAGAGGCTGGCTTACGTCTCTGCACTGGGGCTGATCTCTGCTGCCTAATGACTGCATTCACGTAACCATCTCTCCCTCAACAGAACACAAATCTCTATTCAGCTCAGGTGTTCTTGTACATCATCTTCTTACTTTTAATGTCTTATTGTCCTTCCTAGCCGAGGAGTTTATAGGAGGAGCAACAACACTACAAACACACGTGCCCTACGTCTTTAGGAAACGATGCTAAAAGCCCACAAGCCTTGTTTAAAAATAAATAAATAAAAAGCCACTCTATTTCAAACAGATTCTAAATCACACTTCAGAAAGATAAGTTCTTAAGTTTGCATAAAAAGTTTTCAGCACAAGAGGTATTTTATGAGGTAAATCACTTTCCTCTTCAAATGATGCATTTTAATTCCCCCAGACCTGCCAGAGTTTAAAGGATACCGGTAATTGACACCATTGACAGTGCCTGAACAGACTAATGAAGCTGAACATCTAGTTTCCAAAAGGTATAAAGACAGACGCGCCACAGGAAAGGATTCACAGAATCCCTGGTGTGAGCTCTGTGGAGGCAACAGGCTGTCAGCTCTACCTAACACTAATGAAAGGAGAACGCCTTCCAAAGGCTGCTTTGAACACGTAAGCCTCATTTGAACCAATGCCCAGCTTCAAAGTTACATTTGCCCTAAGCACACTTTTTGCATCTTTCACGAGACGAAATTAAGCTGAAAGATTTCCTTTACTTATGGTGCATTCTCTTGTTTGAAAATACACAGTGTAAGAAAAACAACAACTTTACATTAATGATGTTCCAAGGGAATTTCTAACCATACTCATACCGGCAGAGTTAACTACTGCTGATATATCCATCTAAAAAAAGGCCCATGCAGGGGGTACAAGCCCTTGCAGCACATCACAAGCACAAGTAGTCTGCACACGAAACAGGGATTTCTTGAAACACAGACTTCTAATACACTTGGAACATTTTATAATGATTAGAATGTAAATTTCCTCTGAATTGTTTATGACTTCTGTCTACATTTGTAGATAGGTCTCAGAGAAGTTTTTAACTAAAATAGAATTGTGACCTTAACAAAGGTTGGAGTCTAGTTATCAAACAGTGCAGACAGCGTATTAGCTGTATACTGGAAATGTTTTTTGCTCAGATTTTAAAAGCTGGAAGCACTATAAGCTATTGTTTCTGAAATCTCAAATTGCCATGGACATTTTTTTCAGTGTTAAAAAGTGAAAGTGTTTTATTTTGGGACCTTCTCAGCAGCAGGACCAAAAGTTTCCTAGCTCTGGAAAAACAGTTTCTAAGCTCCAAGCCTTACCTGCCGGGGTTGGTCCACAGCTTTCTGAGGATCGCTCTTCACCTTATTGCTGGGATGGTTTGTGATCTTTGTGACAGGCTGTTTGAATATGGAGGCTGTCTGTCTGACAGGCAATGCTGTATTCAAATCAGGCTTGCCCTACAAATTTCAAAACAAAAGGAAGGGAAAATCCCATCAGGCATTTTCAAGTTACCAAAATGCTACTACAGCTGTAAAGATGCGCTGTGGGCAAGAGAGATGTTATGGACTTGAAAACTTGCCTGATCTTAAGCTGCATCAGTGGGACTGTTAAAAATGCAAAACCATCTTCAAACCTTGCCCAAGAACTTTAAAATGTAACTAAGTTTTTCACTCTCACATTCTACTTAAGATACTAGCCACCTCTCATTCTAGTTTACACACATTGGTTTTATTCCAATTTTGACAGAATTCAGAACAGTGAATTTACA
Source organism: Heteronetta atricapilla (assembly GCA_011075105.1). Taxonomy (NCBI): domain Eukaryota; kingdom Metazoa; phylum Chordata; class Aves; order Anseriformes; family Anatidae; genus Heteronetta; species Heteronetta atricapilla. The sequence continues at coordinate 4,498,192 of CM021758.1, forward strand.
TTTTAAGATGACGAGCCACCTCTGAACCACTAACCCTGAAGGTTTTTGACACAGCGTTTGTAATAATTACAAAGTTTATTGTGCAGGATTTAGAGACCAGTTTGCAAATCTAGAAGCCATTCTAACACTTTCTGCTGAAATTCAGTTGTGGATGCCAATAAGTAAAACAATACAGCTGGAATCCTGATCACTTTTTTACCTTCAGTTCTTCATAAAATTCAGTTTTTAACAGGCCTGATAACCACCAAGCGTTCACAACATGACTGTATCTTACACTGCTTGGAAAACGGGGAGCATGTTCCTCACTCCTGAGATCTACTGTGCTAATCTTGAAATGGCTGTAGGACATACTTTGTTCTTGAGGATGCAGACACAGTATCTGCTTAACATATTTATTCATGAGATGTAGAAGACTGTTCAAGACAAATACCACCCTGAATCATCTTGTGCGCTAATCCATTCGTAAGCTAATGGTAACTATTTATACATTTATTGAAAGGTTTGGGCAGAATTTTTAGACTAAGAGGGGTGTTAGCTACTGGTCTCACTGAGGCAAGGAGTTTTTCTTTTAAAGCATCACTACAGCACCTACTGCTGCACGTAAATCTTCCTATCACTTAGATCAGAGTACTGCTCTTGATTCTTTACCAGTTGACATAATTAGAAAATAAACATTATGTAATTTCCATATTTAATATTTAGGTGCAGAGACACGGCTTTTAGGTACTGAAAAGGATTTTGGCATCTGATGAAGATGACATGAGCCTATCTATCCAGACTGATGGTATTCCACCATAACCACCATTTTTATTCAATGGTAATAATCAAAGCTACTGGGTGCCAAACACAGACTCCCTATTTTGCTCTGCAGACAGGCCTTGCTGTCCTCCTATCCCTTCGTCTTTTCGCCCAAGCGAAAGGAGGCCAGCCCTGCCTCCAGCCCTTCTGGCTGCCAGTTTCTCCACGTACCAGTACTGTGGAAGAATCAGCGAACTGCAGTTACCTGTCCAACACCCCACAACAGAGATAATATCATACAACTCCAGCTTCCCCCATTCATTACAAAACGCTCACTATTTGTGTTATCACACATATTTTTCTGAGAAGCAGCACAGCAGGTGGACAGGCAGAAAGCTTCCACTGCATCTTACTCTTACTTTGGCTTGGTTGGAACAGTCGTAGCGCATCCTCTGTCTGTTCTTGTTCATTTTACTCATCAACATCTTTCCCGTGCGGAAGTCGAAAGTGCTGAGGTCCATGGAGCTCCCCAGGTAGCGAGCCAGCTGGGGCTTGCTTCGGAACTTCTTACCGCTTGGGCTGAAAAAACGTAAAGAAGAAACAAGGAGGGAAATTAAAACCCTCTGGACTTTCATACCAGTGTTTGTGATAAGTTTTATTTCCTTCATGAACTTCCAGAAGTGAAGTTCACACTCAGCACAAGATGGGTATGACTGCATTGACGTCAGCCCCCCGCGCTTACTGCGCGAGACAGACCAACTGCAGACCTCGTGAGAGTGGTTCTGTAAAGAGCAAAACTCAGACCAGGTATAAATTAACAGGGTGTAGTTCACACCGTAACTGAAATGGAAAACAATGACACAGAAGTACTTAGTGCTCCATTGTCTCAAATAATAAATGCCTGTTTGCAAGGATAATTTCTTCTCACAGGAGCAGTGTCTGACTGGCACCATAAGCACTGCTCCTGCTCCCGCCTCCCCCTCGAGCTGTGCGTTTGGGTTGGATTACAAGTCCTTGGTAGCATTTGGAGCACGCTACTTCAGGATCGTGCAGTATCAAGTACTCAGGGAGGACAGAAGTTAACCGCTGACAAGGTGCAAAGTAAAGAATTACAAAGCTTAATTAATGCAAGAATAAAGGCCAAAGCCTTACAAAAGTTCCCATTAATGGCAAAGCAGAAGCCATTCTTTTTAAATACCTGATTTTCCATGAAAGACTACAATCTGGCAACCACAAGCAAATTACTCCAACCCCTGTTTTATTTTAATAAAAACTCAGCCTTTTTCATTATTACAAAAAGCACTAATTGAACCCTTTTGTATTTCATGCACAAAGCAAAAATAAGTCAATGCAGTGCGACTGCAGTGCCAGACCTACACAGACACTGAGCACAACGTAATTCTTCACGTTCTCGTTTAGCATCACAATGCCACTTTATTCTCTTAATTTCTCTCATTTCTGTTATTTTGCCTCTTTAACACATCAAGTACTCCATTTTTTGGCAAGCAGAGGACACCACTACCTATCAAGCAGGCAACCTGCACGCTCAGCCTCAGGGCCAGTCTGGCAAAAGCTCGCTTCGCACTGTGCTAAGCACACGTTAGCTAGGTGAAAGACATTTTAAGACCAAGAGATACCAGCCGCATCCTCCCCATTTATCTATTTTCTTCTATTGCAAGGCAGTTAGAGTGTTTTCAGCCACATCGCAGGGAAGCAGGATTATCTCCTCACCACCCTACAAACACTCTGCTCTCGGTCTACTGGCGATCTCTGTAGGAAATGCGAGGTCACACCCATGCAGCCGTCGGGAGCAGCCTGCCCCTGCACGACGTGGTGGCATCCACATGTCTGGAAATTCAGAGCGACTCCCAAATACCCAAGCACTGCACTTCAGGTGGCTCGAAGCAGCACCTACATGTTAGAGACCCTGATTGTCTATGGAGGAGGGACATGATGCCAGCACGACTCAAACCTGCTAGAGATGAATTAACGCCGACGAGGTTCCAATGCCTCCTGGAGCCAGACCTGTGATCACGTCACCTGCTGGTACTCCTGAAGCCGGAACCACAAGCTCCTTGTTTCGAGACTTCCATTGGAAGGCCAAGAATAACTTGCAATAATAAAGCTGTCAGAGGCTGAGGAAAGCAGCGTTACTAACTAGTCCAGCAGTGAAGACCCCAGTCTACCAGCGTTGCTGCGGGAAGATACTAACAACCTCTCTAGGGTCTTCTTTCAGGGTAGCTCAAAGGAAAAAGCCTTTTTTCACCACATTATCTGCTTCTTTGAAATCTTTACAGGAATAAAGTCTGAAAAAAATAGCGTGAGCATGGAATTTCTAGTCCCGTGGCAGGGACTAGCAGTGGCAAGTCTATTAGCCCAAGTCGTAGACTCTCTACTGGAAAAATTAAGATTAAAAAAAAGAGAAAGAGAGAGCAGAAAGCCAGAAGGAACCAAAGCATTAAAGATTCTCAAAAAAAAACAAACAAAACCTGAGGCTAAGAAGCACTTTATCACCGGCCATTCTTCAGCACAACGAGCACACTATCTGGCCAAAGACTCAGGCCAGAAGATGGCATAAGGGCAGGCGTAAGCCGACAGGAACAGACTGGGACCAGACACTAAATCTGAAAACAGTGCTTAAAAATACAGAGGGAGTTGCAAGCCTCGACCCCAGAAGGGCAATACCCAACTCCAGTACCCTAACTGTTAGGACAGGGCCATTGCTGACGCTGCTGAAGTCAAAAGGGAAAACTTGACACTGCTTCTTCCAAGATCTGCAGCTCCAATTTACAGCTTAGCATCTTCACAGAAATCCACCAGAGGGAATTTTGAAAATAATAAGCTAGGCTGGATGGTGCTGAGGTGGCAAGTGCCTTGTTCTGTCACTTACAGTGCAGGGACATCCAGAACATCAGAGGCAGCGTGCTGCAGCCCCTCAGCCTTTTGTTCGCTACGTGTCCGGGTAGCTCTGCAGGGGATCTGAAAAACTGCTCAAAGTCAACTTACAAGTGAAAAAATTCTGAAATGGCTCGGAGTCCTGTCCCCTCCTCGGGATGACTGGCCCAAAACAAAAGCACTGAAGTGCAAAGAAGGCAAACTTTTATTCTGATTACAAACTGAGAAAGGCAGCTCGCTCCTGAGCCGTCCTGCAGCGATGGCACTGAGGGAACAAAGCTCCCGCAGAAAGCCAGCAGCGAGCTCACGGCGTAAATGCAGCACGGCTGGGCAGCTGCAGCCAGACCGCGCTCAGTGGGGCACAGCTGCTGGACACCCACAGGCTCCCAGCAAGCCCAAAGCTGAGCAGCAGCCCCCCAGAGCCCCCCTGCAGAGCACCAGCAAGTTTTGCTTTGCGGTGGAGGGGTTAGGGAACCTGAGCCTAAGTGGAAAGCTGGTGTGCCTCTTGAACCACAGAACAGGGAGTTTCTCTTTCTGCTCCAGAGCTTTGCTCTAGTTGTTTGTTTTTTGTTTTTTGTTTTTTTTTTTCAAAAAATCACATAAATGGACCTCTTCCAGATGGTACTGCAGGCGCCGGTACTGAATTACCGCCTGCCACGCTTCGCCCCGCCACAAGCAGGGCGACTGCAGAGCTGCGAGGGATTCCCCTGCCTGCCCGTCGCAGCCCATTATCTGCCCAGCACCAACAAAACGAGCCAGGCAGAAGCACGGGGTGGTGTTGGCGAGCCCGAGAAGCCCTCCTTCGTCATGCAGGGGCTTTGGAGGCGCGGACGGGGCCGAACGCAGGCAGCCTATTGAGGGCGAGCCGCCGCCAGGTGCCCGCTCTCCCCGCGCGGCTCTGCCTTTGTCTCCTCGCCTCCCGCGCCCAGGCAGCGGCCGCCAGCCCCGGCTGCTCCCCTCCTCCTGCCGTGCTCAAGAAGTCTCCTCCCCTCCGCTCTCCCCATTTAGCGTACGCCAGATCTGCACAACTTGGAGAGCAAGGGACAAAAGACAAAAAAAAAAAAAGACAAAAAAAAAAAACAACCACCAGCCCACCCCAGATGTTGTCTGCCTTTTAACGAAATGGAGACCGCCGTAACCAAGGGGAAACGGGCGATGAGAAGCGTGTGCTTAGAGCCTCGTTCCCGGCACGGGGCGATGGGTGCAGTGCACAATGTGTTTCCTCCCCTGCTCAAACCCTGCTGCCTCCTGCGCCGCCGCACGCGCGGCTCCTCCCAGCCCACCCCGGGACCTCGGCACACACCCGAGGGCACACGGCTCCCCGGGGAGGCACCTCCTGCGTGCTGCCACCCACTCCCCCGTGCTGCCACCCACTCCCCTGACACCTGCACGTTATTCGTGGCAGCAGGATCCATACCAAGCCCTCAATCTGCCTCAGTGCTGACCTCAACAAAGCAGGTCCTGGAACAGGACAGTACCGACATAGCATCGGTGCAAGAGCAGGCAAGCGCTGCAGCCAGCCACCACCGCACCCCATCTCTCGTCCTCGCACCTCATCGGCACCTCCCCGTAACCTCCTGCCCCGAGCTGTCCTTCGGCACCCCGCCACCGTCCCGTGGCGGAGGAATGGCCCCGATGCAGAGAGCCGTCTCCCCAAGGCTCACCTCAGCTCCCACACCCGGGCGGCTTCGCTGGGGGAGCTTGGGATAAAGCTGAGGATCTGCGAATGAGCGAAGCGTGCCGTCAGGAGAAGCATCCTCCTCTGCAGCTTTGGGGGAGAAGGTAATTCTTTGCAGGGGGCATTACGAACATTTTCTTGAACTTTTTACTTAGGTGCTGTGAAGGTATCAAATTCACAACAACATAAGCTTCACCTATGAGACTTAAGTTTTCCAGAGCAGAGATGCCAACAGCTTCCTGAAGCAGAGACAAACAAGCCCAAACTTCTCAAGACGCTTTGCCATCAAACCTGCACCAGGGAACAGCACGACGAGAAGCCACGCAAAGCAGCCAGCAACCCTCCTTTCCCCAGGTGGGGACACGGAGCCTGAGGAGAGCCCTCGCAGCACACTGTCTTTGAGAGCCTTGGCTACCTCGCACAGCTCCTGATGTGCTCCCCAGAGCAAATCCTGTCCCTGCACCTCTCCTGCTCACTCCGGACACGGCCCACGAGCCCCACCGCATCGGCAGATGCCCCCTGGGCTCTCCCAGCTCTCGTATGACAGACGAAGGCACGCACCAAAAACTAAAAAGGTAAAACACTTCTGCACTGCCAGCAGCAAGTAAGCGCGAGGCTGGAGGGCTGTTCCTAACGGCCTGCTCGTGGACTACGCCTCGAGGAGGGCACTGCCAGCAGGATGCTGCTGGTCACTCGCACTGCGCGGAGCACGCTCAGCCCGTGAGATGCATTCACCCCCCAAAGCAGACTTCACATTCGACAGAAGGCAAACTCTCACGTGGAAAGCATTTGCTGCTAGCATTTAGGGCTACGGAAGGAAATCTGCAAACGTACAGCACAGCAGCCCGTAAGGAGGCTTCAGGAAAGCAGTAACTGCCGCCCCGCCGCTGCTCACCTCGGACTGGTGTTAATTCCCAAGGCTGGCGATCGCACACGGGAGCGCTTGCTTCCAGTTAACTCTGACGAGAAACCGTGCACGCAGTTATCCACGCTTACTGCATCTGTGTGCTCAGAGCAGCTGGGCAAAAAAAACAAAAATCAGCCAGGTAAACAACAGGCAGAAACAGCAGAGGCATTAATAAATTGCCACTCACATATTTTCCACTCTGAGGTAATGCAAAATGCAACAGTAACCAAAAATTAGTGCAGCAGGGCCGTGTTGTACCTTTGATCTCTGTCCAAATTGATATAAAGGGAAAATCCATTATACCTTGGGAATAAAAATATGCTACTTATCTTCTCCCCCCCTCTTCTTTTAAAAGCAGCTCTGAGACCACAACTTTACAAATACAGTCCTTGGAAAACCAGGGATGTTTCGGGCTGTCAGCTGCGCTCCTCTAGCTGCTACAGGTGGTCCTTTCTCCTCCCCGCAGGCCGGGAGCTGCGGCTCAGAGGCTGGCACTTCAGCGTCGGGCTCTGGGCAGCGGCTGTTCGCTGGTTTGCTTACAGCTCAGCACCGCACGCCACCCTCGTAATCGTAATTTGATTTCCAAGATGAAACTTCACGCGTGCAGAGGCTGATAGCACGCGTTTCAGCGATTACAAAGGCCAGGTAAGGACACCAGGTGAGCTTGGGCTACGCTCCCGCAGCTCCCCCGGACCCGAGCTTCGCACACCGCCCCCAGGCAGCGGGCAGCCCCCGGGTGCGCTGCAGCCGCCTCGCAGGGATGCGGGAGGGATCCGCACGGCCACAGGCAGCCCCACCACACGCACAACTCCACGGCCCTCGGGCAGGGCGAGCGGCTCCCGGCCGTACGCTGCCCCATTGTGCTCGGGTTGGGGCGCCCCGCACCGAGCCCCCCACCCCTATGCCCACCCGCAGCCATCGCCGCCGGCAGCCCAGTGCTGCCTTCTGCCCCCTGCCCCAAATTCCTCATAGCGAAAACGAAGCTGGCAGGGCTCCGAGGGGGCTGCCAATCCCACCGACACCCCCAATCCCACCGACACCCCAATCTCACTGACACCCCTAATCCCACCGACACCCCCAGTCCCGCTGACACCCGCCTGGGGGAGCCGAGAGACACCGGGAGGGCACAGAAACCCGGGGGGACCCCGGGAAGCTCGGCTCCCAGCCGGGGGGGTGCCCGCAGCCCCTCGCAAGGCCCCCAGTGGCCGAGCCCAGCCCCACCACCACCCCGGGCCCTCTCGGGAGCGGGGCCCTTCACCCCGGGGCCCTTCACCCCCGGGTCCCGGCATCGCCCCCCCCCGGCCCCGGGCAGCTCCCCCCCGGCCCCGGTATCGCCGCCGGCCGCCCCCCGCTCCCACCTCTTCCGCTCCATTTCTGCCGCCGCGGCCTCCGGTCGCCTCCTCCCGGTCCCCGCGGGGCCTCCCCCGGCTCCTGCCTCCCGCTGCCGCCCCCCGCCGGGCCCCCGAGCGCGGCCTCCCCTCGGCCACGCCGCGGCTCCGCTCGGCTCCGCTCCGGGCCCGGCCGCTCCGC
>CM021758.1:4506339-4591077 GCA_011075105.1 Heteronetta atricapilla
GCTCACCCCGGCGCCCTCCGCCGCGCCCCCCCGCGCTGTCCGGGGGGGCGGGGCGTGGCCCTCGGCCCGGCCCCGCGCCCCCCGCCCCGCCCGCTCGCGCCCCCTGCAGCCCCGGCCCCGCGCCGCAGCCCCGGGGGCTGCCCGCACACCGCGGGCACCGGGCGGGGGGAGAGGGGGGGGCGGCGAGGGCACGGACGGGGCGCCCGGGGCGGGGGGGTGGGCCGTGCAGGGTGGGGGGCACGGGTGGGCCACCGAGGACGTGGGGCCGTGGGCAGCCCACTCAGGACATAGGGGATGGATGGAGCATGCAGGACGTGGTCCCATGGATGGCCCACCAAGGACATAGGGTGAGGATGGGCCACCAGGGACGTGGGGCCATGGTCAGACCACCCAGGACATAGGGCATGCAGGACGTGGGGCATGGATGGGCCACCCAGGACATAGGGCATGGATGGACCATGCAGGCAGGACATGGCCCCATGGATGGCCCACCAAGGACATCAGGCATGGATGGGCCAACTAGGACATTGCCAGGCCACCAAGGACATCAGGCCATGCAGGACATGGCCCCATGGATGGGCCACCAAGGACCTGGGGCCATGAATGGGTCATGCAGGACATGTCCCATGGATGGGTCACCAAGGATGTGGCCCCACAGGCAGATCATCCAGGACGCAGGGCATGGATGGACCACTCAGGACATCACCCACAGATGAGCCACCCAAGACATGGCCCTATGAATGGACCACCCAGCTCATAGGGCATGGATGAGCCACCCAGGACATGGCCCCATGGACTGGCCACCACAAAGATGGCCCTATGGATGGGCCATGCAGAACATAGGGCATGGACGGGCCACCCAGGACATGGCCCCAGGGATGGGCCACTAAGGGCCATGCCAGTGGCAGCCCCACAGCCTGGTGTCCTGGGCATGTGGGCAGCCCCATGGCCCCCTGTCTCCTGTGCGTAGGCAGGGCTGTGCCAGCCCCACAGGAGGTGGGTGCTCAGCGGGGCCATGGGGCACAAGAACTCCCACTGTCTGCTTCTGCAGGCTGCAGTGGCATGGTCCCAGCATGAGGGGCTTCTCCTCGGCCACGTGCCCAACGCCGGGACCCACACAGCTCACCGTGCTCAGCCTGCTGCACTCAAAACAGCCCTGACCCAACGCCGCTGCCTCTGGGCATTGGAGGAAGAGGGCTGGTCTGCTACATGGCCCTCCTGGAGGGTTTTTCTGGGATGGTTGGATGTGGACATCTTACGGGGCTTTTCCAACCTAAATGACTCTATGATTCTGTGGTTTTGCTGGGTTCGTTCAGCACCTTCGGTAGCACCAACATCCAATCACCTGGGGTAAAGTCCAGAAAGAGATCCACATAAAAAATACAAGAGGGAAGAACATCTGTTGTAGAGGAGATGGTGAGAAGACAAAGCCATGAGAAGCTTTTTAGGAAACAAAACAGTAACCGACCGCCTACCGGGTGCATAGCGAGACCGTGTCCACGCACTGGGGAAAGCCCAGCCCAGAGGGACATCGCCACGACGCTGGCCACGGGCACGTGCCCCAGGGGAACAAGCACGCCACAAGTGACTACGTGCCACCAAGATACCGAGTGCAATACCCCGGGAGAGAGGCTTCTGCCTCCAGCTGCTGGTGAATGTCTACCTGGAACCCCGTGGTTTGATAACCACGACCGAGCAGCTGCGTTTTGGCAGCCGGGTGTCACAGCAATATCCACCCCCCGAAAAGCACCGAGCCATTTGTCTTGGAAGCACCGCGCAGCAGCAAGCTCCGCACGGCAGCCTGCTGTTGGAAACATCTCGGAGCAATTAATTTTTCTTTAATGAACGAGTGACACACTAGGCTCTCGTTAAGAACCCTGCATGGCCCGGCAGTCCTGAAGCGACCACGAATGGAGGTGCAAAATAACAACGCCTCCCGGCGTGTGCTCGGGTCCTGCTGGCATCGGCAGCGCCCTCCTGGAGATGAGCACAGCCCCGCCACCGCTCAGCTCTCCCGACACTGAACTTCTTCAGTCTGCCCAAACCTCCAGCACTTCCTCCAGCTCGCATCTGTGCAAAAAGCTGTTGTAGTTTTACTTATTTTTTTAAAAAACAAGTCTCACTCACTTGTTTCAAATTCCCTTATTTGGAAAGCAGCAGGGAGCACAAGGAAGGATGTGAGACGTGTGTCGGGGACGAGAGGAAACCCAGTCTGCACACAGGGGGCACGAGTTGTCCAGGCACGGGTAAAAGTTCAAAACAACTTCAAAGAGGTGGGTGCACCCCTAGGTGCAGGGTTGCGTTTGCTTGTTCAGGAAGAATGTTTTATTTCGGGTACCTGACAGGAGATTGTGTCTTTACTTTAATCAATACAGAGCTTTTGTTGCCCTAAAGGCATTCCATCTCTCTAGGGTTGTTTTTGGTTTTGTTGGTTTGTGTTTAACATCCTCTCCTTCTGGACTAACGCTTATGAAATGTCTCTTTGCTATCGCTATTATTTCCTGCAATCTTGAACACGCAGACCAGAAAAGCTCTAATTGCCAGTATTGATCAAAACCACATTATTTTTCACAAACATGCTTTCCTCTTTTCTGTGTTGCTGATTTTGGGGGATAACAAATAGACCAGCTAGAGTCATACCATTCCAATCGAACCCTCGTACTGAAATACAGCTTCCTGATGAATAAGAAAGGTCCAAGGAGCAAGCAGGCAAAGGGGAACTGAGGCAGAGTTACCCCGCTGCAGGCACAGAATCCTGCCCGTTCCTTGTCCCTCTGCTCCTAAACACTCCTCAGCACCTGGGCTGGAAACTCGGTAGCCTTCTCTTCCACACCAACTGTTCCTCTTTCACCAACTAAAATCAAAGCCATGAAAAGGAAACATTTCACTGAACGAGATCATACGGGACACAGCGTCCGCCTCAGAACACCCCAATTTGAGGGAGACACTCTGGGAGAAAGCCAAGAGGAGAGCAATGAAAATCATCAGCTGCCTACAAACTGACCTGCCAGGGACAAGGGAAGAGCTGGATTTGTTTAGTCCCGAGAAAACATCTGAGATCCGATAACAGCCTTCAAATATGTAAAAGTGAAAGAATTACTGTGCTTGCATTGCAGAAGGGGAGAGAATTTCTTTATTTCCAAGCATGTGAGCTAAGAAGCTAAGCACGGAAACGGACCATGTACAGGGACCAGAAGCTCTCCCTCAGTGGCACTTTTTAAGAACAAACTGGCCAAACTGGAAAAGCTTGGGAGTGGATCCTGCTGTGGGGTGGGGATGGAGAGGCTGACCTGTGAAGTGTCCGCTGAACCTCAAGCAGACGGTAACAGTAGTTAGAAAATTGGTTTTCACTGACAGCGGGTGCAGGCAACAGGCTGCAAAGAAAAAGATGTTTACGGTAAGAGCACATGGAAATTTGGGTAAGAACTCTTGAGCCCAAGGGAAAATGTTCCTGTGTTCCTTTGGGAACGCTGCTGAGGTACAGAGGATAAGGTACTTGTAGACACTGACACCAGCTGGGTGCACGCGGGTGCCAGGCAGCCTGCGTTGCTCCAGGACTAGCAGATAATCCCAAATCACCCACATCAGCTGCTGCCAGACATAGAAGCTAGCACAGGCTGTCCAGACTGAAAAACCTCTTCCATTGAGCTCCGCGGGTAGCTCTCCCTTCTGCTCTGCAGCGGAGCACCCCAGCCCCAGCAGAGGGGCTTATTTCAGAGCAGGATCCGCCAGGGAGCAGCCAGCCCACCAGAGGGGCCGGAGCTGAGGTTGATCCAGAGGCTGCAGCAGCCAGGAGAGCGGCGAGGTCTCTAGAGCTGAATGCAACAGGCTGGATGGGGCTGGGGTGGTGGTGGTAACAGCTCCGTGTCCCCACTCCACCTACCGACACCCTTCACGAGGAAAGCGAAGCATCCGGACCAAACATTCAAAAAAACAAACCTTCCATACCGGAACAGGAGTCTTGCTGTTTTTAGAGCTTGTTTTAAGTTACGCAGCCGACACCAAGCTGAAGGCGCTTCTTGATTTCTGCAAACGCTCAGCCCCGTGGCTGAGCCACTGCCGTGCCCTCTAGTGGATCTCCCCGGCTGCGAGAGGGAAGCTTCTCCTCCTCCGGCAGCTCGTCTTTAACTAATTTGTTCATACAACATACGTGACGTTCTGTTAGCTCATTCTAAAGAAAATAATTAACTATTAGAAAAGAAGTAACGCTAGGACATAGAGAACTAGAAAGATCACCCCTGGAGAGTAATGACTCAGATTTTAACAGAAATTTGCCCAAGAATGCAAAGCCATTCCTAATGGCGTATTTCTGAAGAACGCTTGCTCTTGTGGAAGAAGTACTAGAAATTTAATTAGTTATAGGCTAATCCTAGGGTTAATTAGAGACCAAAACATCATTTGAAATGCAGCAGAAAACACAAGCAGCTGAACAATCGCCAAAGGGTAAACAAATCCAAAGTCCATATATTCCTTACAGAGCCTGCCTGCGCAGGCAGCTGGTGTTTGCAATGTGATTTCGAAGTACCTTCTGACCCAGTCTGCTGTGCATGACGCTGCCGCCGGGTCCTTGCTAACAACCCTCACCCAAGAGAGCTGCAGGCTGAGGGAAGACTACGGTCCTCCAAGGAGCGAGCAACAGAGGCAGCCTCTGGGTCTGAGGCCTCCCGGAGACTTCTCCGAGCAGTGGGAGCAGAGGCTCAGCCGCCCACGGCAGCACGCCAGAACTGGGTCATTTCTGAAGTCAGCAGCAGCACGTTACGCCCGTCCTGTCTAGACATGTTGAACAGGTAAGAGAGAGCACAGACTAACTGTTCGAGTCTGATCTTATGATCTTGATGGCATGCCAATGTAGGCTAGCACAATGCCCGCCTCAGATGAAGATGGGTCGATAGCCATGTACACGCTCAGGGCTGTTGTCGTCAGCTCTTCCAGACACGGGGGCTTTAGCCCTCCCGGAGTTAACCCGGAGTTCAGGAGCACTGCTGCAACTGGTGAGGGGACAGGCTGCAGAAATAACACGATTAGCCCATCATGCTGCTGTACTGCCTGCCTGGAGTGAGTTCTGCATAGGAAAATAATTTGTTTTCCCCACACAACTAATTACGGATGATGCTGCATTAATGCTGAAGCAGTTATTGGTAAGCAGGTCAAGCATCCTGCCAGATTTTACAAGTTTTCTGCAGAAACATCACTGAGGAGCCTCCAACCCTGACTGTAACACCCAAGCAGCACAGCTACTGCCACTGAGATAAAGTTTTCCCTAAAGAGATTCAAGCATTAATGAAATGCCAGAAATTCTAACTAGGTGGAATTTGGCACGGAACAGAGAGAAAACAGCGATCCTGTTATCACACAAATACATTTGTTTGCAAATTTTGGCCTTTGGGGAAAAGGGCTGAACTTCTCCCCAGGTCTGAGCTGTGGCTGGGACTACATCAAGACCAATCCCCGTGCTTCGTCTAACAGCTAAAGACTTTTTCATGTAAAGTGCTCTGCAGTGGGTTGTTACATCCCTAATTTACATTTTGATGGATACACCTAAGAAATACAGATGTATATTATTTTCCTACTCAACACCCACATTAAAAAGTAACCCTGAAGCTCTCTGAGCCACTGGGTTTCAGCCTTGTGTACTGGAAACCTCCCAGGGTTTGCCGACTACCTTCCTTGAGCCCCTAGACAAGAAAAGCTGCCCTATTTTTAGCTAGCAGAAAAAGCTCGCCTATTTTTAGACAGGCACGCAGCTTTAAAAAGGTGTTGGCCTCTTAACCTATCTGTTTGGATGCAGAAGTTGGTGGTAAAAAGAAACAAAGCCTCACACCAAATGCCAGCCATCTGCGTTACCGCGGAACTCTGCGGCGCTGGCTGTGAAAAGTTAACGGGAGGCAAGAGCCCAGGGATGCGCCTGGGCTAGGAAGGACCAGCTCACAATTAACACTTCACTACGAATAGTGTGTGAAAGACCACGGCAGCATTAAAAGTGATGAGCAACAACTACCCCGGGACAAAGCAAGGGCTCAGTAAGCCCAGCCCTAACAGCAGGCACTTGTTGATGCCTGAGGAAACTGCACAGGAAACGAGGCGAACACGTGGCACACCGTCCTTAGCACACGCACTCGAACAAGCTGAAGACAACACAGAAGCAGAACAGGGATCCAGTTTAAAGAACACAGGCAAAGAAGATAACAGCACCACCAAAACATCATTCACGTGGTTTATTTTGTACATCAGCTTTACAAATTACGTGCGTTACGCCAAGACCAGCTGTGGAAGTGATCAGAAGAGCACCAGGCAGGCTGGTACGTGAGGTAAAATCCCCTCACAACCAAGTGGCCACAGCTGCTCGTGGCAGAGAGAGCAGGACGTGAGAGCCCGTTGCAGAATCTGTATCAGGCATTTCAAGTTCACCTCAAAGCAGGTCTCAGCGGACGGATGGCTCCAAAACACTCAATCCAGCGATGACTTTCCTACAATAAACACAAAGCAGTCATTAAGCAGCGCTTCCTGCAACGTGCTGCAGCAGTCAGCACTACGGAGAGGTTTCAAAACCCTCCAGTATTCACACAACGGTTCTGCTGCAGGTCCACAAACACCAGAAGGCTTTCAAGTCTCCTTGGAAGGAACCGTAGGCCACCACAGAAACATCCTCTCTCTCTGCAGCACCGAGCGTGTTCCAGCTGATTTGTGCACACTGACCCATCAGAGCTCCTGTGCGAGGACAGAACGTAGGCCGTGGGCTCAGGAAGGAATCCACGCACCCACTACTGACCAGGACAGTTTTTACGTAAAGAAAGCCCTTTCTGCTTCATTTAGTTGTTCCTACATCACCTGAGAGCTTTTCCGCTGACTTCTCCACAAACTTCCACAGTCAGCTGAGACACTACGAGCACGGCTGAGTTTCACAAGAAATTTCTCTCATCCTTTGGTTACGCTGAGCAATAAATAACCTGTCTGAGGCACGCCTCGAGAACAGGGAAGACACAGCCAAACATTCAAAATCCAACAGGCTCCTCTGCAAAAAGCCTTACAGAAGCACTGATGTTCTTTCCTGTGACTGGTTTCTCTACGAAGTTCTGCGTAGCTTGAAGGCAAGCCCCTTACTTTCATTTACCAACGTTTATACCCAAGTTACTCTGAGAAGCAGCAGCAAATACGGAGGGGCTCACAGCTTCCTGACGGCCTCTTCCCGTCAGCATCCTTCAACGTAAGGCAAAGTCTTCACAACTCGTATCTGCAGCGAGGAACGAACTGGTTCTAAGCCTGCTTACTGCACGTGTGTATTTGGAGGCCCCCAGCAGGTGCTGTCGTTGCTGCTGAAGCTTTTTGGATGGTCAGTGACACAAAAACCTCAGCGCTTACAAGAACTTACAAAAACCAGCGCGTCTCATACGCAGTCAGAAAGGGAACTGAAAAAACACCTCGAGAAAGCCAATTTCCCAATGAATGTTTTGTATACAGTAAGCAGCACAGAACGCCCAGCTTATTTTTAGTAACCACATGGGACAGCAAGGCAGCCGAATTCGCCTGACAACAAAACCAGTCCTGAGCTTGAAGCCTTTCTAGCTAAGATCAGAAGCAAGGGGATCTCTCAGAAGCTCCAGGTTACCACAAAAGACTTCATCTGGCTTCTCAAGAATCTCAATAAATTGTGAAAAATCCACTGCTCACAAAATAATCACTTGAGAATAATTCTCGTATTAATGTTTCATCCTCTGGCACTCTGGGAAGCCCTGCCCATAAAAGCAAACCAGACAAGACAGAGCAATAGACACTGAACGACCAGATTAAGCAGCGCCGTTTTGGACCAACCATTTGGCTGTGCCCTGCAGAAACGCGGCACGCCAAGCGTCACATCCACACAGCTCTACGACTTAAGCTGCCAGGTGCATAAACCAAACTCACCGTTAGAGGGAAGCTTAGTCGTCAGTTTTGTACTTGCCACCGATGTAGGGCACGTACTGGAGGACGAGCTTCCAGTCTGTGATCCATATCACACCAGCACCAGCCACCCCACCCCACGTGACAAGGGTGGGAGTCCTAAAGAAGAGAGGCAGACACACACACGGGTAAACAACCAGCCCTCCGCTGTCAGAGGGCTGGCAGACGCTCGCCCCGAGGTACCTGGGAAATTCATTTCAATCAAGAACGCAGCTTGGCAGAAATTTGGAGAAAATCCCACGCACAAAGGAGCTTCCAAGATAACCAAGATGGTTTACAGGAAAAGGTTAAGCTTTTATTTAGGACAAGTGCTACTAAGTTCAGAAAACACATACAGTTTATTATTCTAACTCTGCAGCTCGTGTCCCCTTTATTCTTGTCTGTGGCTACCTCATCCTCACTCACCATGAGCTGGCAACCCCAGGTGCTGCAGCAAGCACGTCTGAAACGCTCTGAGGACAGCCAGGACAACACAGAGGCCAAACGCGTGGCTGTCAAACCACGGTGGGATAAAATCTAACCCCAACAGCCGCCTCTCAGTGCTGCAAACCCAGCTGTGGAGCCCCTCTGCACCAACAGAGAACCATGGAGAGCTTCAGGACCTCGAAGCCCACCCCCTCCCCCCCCTGCCATGGGCATGACCCCCCCAGCAGCCCAGGCTGCCCCCAGCCCCATCCAGCCTGGCCTTGGGCACTGCCAGGGATGGGGCACCCGCAGCTCCTGGGGGCAGCCTCAGCCAGTGCCTCACTGCCCTTATAGCAAAGAATTTCCTCCTAATATCTAATCTAAACCCACCCTCTGTCAGTTTAAAGCCATTACTCCTTGTGCTGCCACTGCCCCCGACAAGGGGTCCCTCCCAGCTTTCCTGCAGCCCCTCCAGGCACCGCAGCCCGCTGTCAGGTCTCCCCGGAGCCTCCTCTCTCCCCGAACACCCCCAGCCCCCCTCAGGGCTCCCCCGGCTCCTGCAGCAGCCCCCAGCAGGTCTGGGGCGCCCCAAAGCTCCCTGAGGGGAGCAGAACAGGGCCCAGACGGGGAGCTGAGGGCCGGCTGCGGCCCCTCAAGACCCAATAACCCCCCCCCGGACCCCAATAACCCCCTCAGGACCCCATAACCCCCTCAGGACCCCCCGCCCCTCACCAGTTCTGCAGCAGCTGGGCGTAGCGCGGCCCCAGCACCCTGCTCAACATGGCGCCGCCTCAAAGTCACCCCCGCCCCGCGCATGCGCCGCCGCGCCGCGCCGCGCAGAGGAAGGCCCCCGGCCCGCCGCCCGGGGCTGCCCGCGGCACTGCCTGAGCGCGGCGGTGTTGTCATGGCAACGGGGCTCCATGCCTATGGGGGGGGGGGTGCGGAGGCTCGGAGGAGACAGGGCCTGGCCCCACGGCTGGGCAGGGACACGGGGGGATTGCCTTGTCCTCACAGCGTGACGGGGACACAGCGGATAGAAGCATAAATCATCGTAAGGGTTGGAAAAAACCTCCAAGGTCACCTGGTCCAACCGTCCCCCTCCCTCCACTGTCACCCACTGAACCGTGTCCCCAAGCACCACGTCCCAGCCTCTCCTTGAGCACTCCCAGGGACGGTGATGTTGGGAGGGACGGGCGCTGTCCCCACAGCACGACAGGGACACAGGATGGTTGGCCCTGTCCCCACACCAGGACAGGGAGGTGAGCCCTGAGGATCTGGCCCGGTCCCCACACAGGGCAAGGGACACAACCTTCAGGGCATGTCCCCATGCCTACAATGGAGGGCCCTGAGAGGGCTGGCCCTGTCACCACAAGGGAGAAGGGTCACAGGCCCTGAGGGGCTGGTTCTGCCCCTATACAAGGGCAGAGATGTGGGGTGACCCCCCCTGTCCTCATGCTGGCACAAGAACATG
This sequence comes from Heteronetta atricapilla, assembly GCA_011075105.1. NCBI lineage: Eukaryota > Metazoa > Chordata > Aves > Anseriformes > Anatidae > Heteronetta > Heteronetta atricapilla. Next base: position 4,516,154 of record CM021758.1, read on the forward strand.
ACTCCTGAAGACCTGGTGCTGTCCCCATGCTGGCACCTGCTCAGCTTCTTGCTCTCCGTGCTGCAGGAGGCTGGCATCTGTCCTGAGCAGTTTCTCCAGTGCCTGTCCATGCCTCTGCAAACCCTCCTTGCTGCTGTCACTCAGCCTCTCCCAACAGGAAAGGGAGTTTTTGAGCCAGATTTTTTTCATAAAACACCCCTAAATCCACTAATGGGCCCAGAAAGTTCCTAAGACTCCCCAAAGCCAGCTCAGCTTCATGTTAATCTGCAGGTCCCAGAAAGTCCAGGGGGATGCTGGAGCCCAGTGCTCTCATCTGCCTGAGCTCCGTGGCTGGGCTGCTTAAGCCTTGGGGCTGCAAACCCCGTCAGCGCCGGTGTCCAGGAGTGATGCCAGCAGCCAGCACCTTCCTTCACACCCTGTGCATGTTTCACAGAGCCCAGATCCATAGAGCTCAATCTCTTGCTAAAACCCATCCTTCTTTTTTTTTTTTTGTTGTTGTTGTTGTTTGTTTTCTTCTCACCGGGACACAGAACAACTATTTTATCAGCTCTTTGCATGATCAACTTCACCACCACATTTTGACAGTTTGAGTTTTTCTCTGCCTAGATACCAGCGGGGCGATGCAGGTTACTGAACCATGCAGGCTTTTGGGTACATTTCTGTGAGTTGTTTCTCCGTTGCCCACGCACCAGCTGGCGCATGAGGAAGTCAGCCGGCGCCGCACGGCGTGCGTTCCTGCAGGAAACCGGTGCCTTTGCCACCGCCGCTGTGGGTATGGAGGGGGAGTGAGCCTGGTGGGCAGGCTCTGCACAGGTTTTGCTTTTTTTAATGACATTTCAGCTCTGTGTCTTGGAGTCATGCAAATGCAGGACAGTCTCTGCTTTCAATTTGCAGTGAGAGTTTCCTAGATGACCAAAAAAAAAAAAAAAATAAAAAGGTAAAATAACTCCAAACTTTGGAGGCAATGAAAAACATCTCAGTGTGTATCTTCAGAAAAGCCCCGGGGCTTTCAAGGCAATTCTGAAGGCATTTCTTCCTGCTTTTCCACAGTCCAGGCAGACACTGAAAGACACAATAATACTACCAATTTCCTGGTTAAACCAACAGCAATATTATCTTCTTCCAATGTATTTCACTGTCATCTACAGTTCAAATGCTGCACAAAGGAATTTGCCAGCTGCTCTGGACACCACACTGTGACACCACACTTGCTCGTTCCTTGCAGAAACTCGTTTTGGCTGCTGGGAGGAGAACACGGCTCAGACCCCAGCAGGGAGCTGACGCCTACCTCTAACTGTAAGAGGCCACCAAGGTGAGGGACACCATCTTCCCCAGCTGGCTTCTGTGGCACAGCTGTCCCCTTAGGTTTGGAAGCGGGAGAGAAGGCAGCGAGCCTGGTTGCCCAGAGCTGCCTTATGGACACCACAGTGAAGCCTGGAGTGAACTATTTGCTCTCGGCCACTCTGCAGCACCTCCTGCTTTGCTCCTGCCCTCACCTCCCAGCCCAGGCGCTTGCCTGCTTTATGTTCTGCCTGGTGCATCTCCGAGCGTCTGACTTCCAAGCTGCAGCCTTGCTCCCAGGCATGCTTTTCTCTCACGTCTAGATGTGATACAACCTTGGTTTCTCAGTCCTCACCCTTCCGTGTCCTGACAGGGGTAGATGGCTCCAGCCTCACCCTGAGAGTGCTCTTTACTCCCTGGTCTGGCAGATCACATCTCAAATTTCTAGATAACCAAAGCATTTGGTGTCCTGAAGCAGTTTGGCTTCTTTGGACCTGTCCTAGCACTTAACCAGCTCTAGGGAGGAAAGCAAGTAGGCTGGGCACACAGCCATGCAACTCACAGGGCTGAGCAAGTGAGGAACAATGCAGGGACAAACCAAGCCCTGCGAGGAGGCAGTGAAGGCAAAGAGGACGAGGTGAAGTGTATCAGCTGGGACGAGGAGACACTGAATTAAAAGGACAGTCATTTGATTCACTCACTGTGGCTCGGGAAGAGCAGTGCACTACCTCAGAGAGCTTGCGTACTGCCGAGAGAAGAGAAAGGGCTTAATGACATTTAACTAATTACTGCAAGAGTCACTGCTTAGTTAATTTGGTCGGTTTTTCCGTCATGGCACTATGTGGACAAGCCCTGGGCTGGAGCAGTGCAGCAGAAATGCCAGCAGCAAGCCTGAGGAAGGAGCTGCTGTCAGGCAGCATCACGACACCAGGGCGTCAGAGAGGGTCCGCTGGGGCTTGGTGCTCCTGGCTGCAGCTGCCACGGCTCCGTTTCCCCCCGAGGTAGCCCGATGTGATCAGCAAGCTGGCAGCAGGGGGCTGACCCAACCACTGAAACCACAAGGGTTAACATGATGACGAGCTGGGGGAAATGCCTGTTGATCAGAGGGGCAATTCATGGGGGAGCTGCCCAGTGAAGGCTGGAGGACCAGGGAAGGGAGAACCCAGCCAGGCAGCGCAGCGGTGGGCTGCAGATGCAGAAGGTGATGGAGTGAGGCCAACCATCACGCCTGATGCAGCTTGGCCAGGGCACTGCCTTACCCCTACGATGCACTCATGAGACTGGGTGACCTCCTGCTACTGGCTCCAGTCCGTTCCTGCTGGGTTTAAGCCCTCCCGACCACTCTGCCAGGTCGTCTCCCCTCTCCCCAGGCTGTGCTGGGCTCCTGCCAGGGTCTGGCCACGTTTATCCCAAGTGCCTTCTTGCACCGACCGGCCCCAGCCTTGCTGGGTGCTCCCCAGGCAGGGCAGAGGCAGGGAAGCAGCAACGCCCTGGGGAGGAGGCCCAGGACCTCTTTGACCACGGCATGGCCGAGGGAGGAGCTGTGCCACAGACCCCAGAGCCACCAGGTCTGACAAAGCCTCCTGGAAGCTGCCCCGATCCCGCGGTGATGGGCAGAGCTGGAAGCCTTCCCCGGAGGCAGCAGCAGCTCAGGCTGCCCCACGGCACCCACTCGGTGGGCAGGAGGAACAGAGAGCGAGGGGACAGCATCTGGAAACCTGCTGTGGCTCCTCTTTTCCTTTTTTTTTTTTTTTTTGTACAAGGTAAAACCTTTATTACAACTTTTCATTCATAGGTATACAACATCTGAAAGACAGATATGGGGAAAAAAGGTAATATTGTTATAAAATGTCACATTTATTGCTACATTACTGTTATATACAGGACAGTTCTCAAAATCTACTTTAAAAAAGTTAGGATTATTTAAAAATTCCAAATAATCCAGCCAGCTGTTTTGACACTTGTATAAAATTATTTAAAAAAATGAAAACAATTCTTATCTTGAGGCACTCAGAAACACAATTTAATCCCCCAATTGTGATTCATTTCAAAGAACAACGCATTTCCCCACCCCCAAATACTTTATTTTCTATTTTTTAATTTTTGCTGGGTTAGGCATATATATATATATATTTACTATATATATAGTTCAAAACTATAATGTGTATCTGATTTAAGAACAAGGATTTCAGCCACTTAAGTACATCTGGATTTACAGGTAGGCAGCATAAACATCAAAAGCAAGGACCAATTTTTTTTTTTTAAAAGGCCAAAAACCAAAACCAACCCAAAACTTTCTATGGGATTAAAAATAATCAACTTCCGCAGGCATCTCCCGTCTGCTCTCCCACCCCCCCCTCCTACAAAAATAGATATGAAGAGCAACCAAGTAATGCTTCGTCTTTTCAGTGAGCTCCTTAGAAAAAGGTTCCTTTCCTGCAGCCCGAGGCCATCCCCGCTCGGCCTCCCCGGCTGCCTCCTTCCCCTCTCACAGCTCCAACACCCCTGGCAGGGGAGCCCACGGCCTCCTGCGGCCCCGTCCCTCCCCGAGTCCCCGCGTTACAAGGTTTGCTCAAACGCTGGTGGGTTTCAAGTGATTTGGGAGACGCGGGAAGGGGGAACCGCGGTGTCCCCAGCTTGTCAGCAGGCGGCCTCGGCACCCAGGACCCCGTTTTACAGCACAACCCCTCTGCTCCCCCCCCAGTGCCACTGCCTGCAGCCGCGCTGTGCCCACAGCGGGGATCGCAAGGCCTGAGGAGCAGGAGGCGAACAACAGCAGAGGAATGGCAATACTGGCACGGAGCCCCACGGCGGGGCTGCCTCTCACCCCCCCAGGGGGGACGCAGGAAGGGAACACAGGCTTTAGCAGAAAGGATGCCACCTCCACACACGGCTCCTGCGGGAGCCCCTGGGTGAAGGCCCTGAAGATGAAACCTCAGCAGGGAGCAGCAGGTCCCCACGCCTGCTGCAGGAGCTGCGGACCCCAGACCCGCTGCAGCACCCATCTCCCAGATCCTCCTAGCCCAGCGGACGGGCTTGAGCCACCTCGGGCTGGAGGTGGATGAAGGAAGCCCAGCCAGCAAGGAGGTGGGACGCAGCTGCTCCATGCGGAGGTGCTGGGGAAGAGGGGGGGAGATGAAGGATGCTGGCAGCGAGCTGCTCAGCGTCAAGCAGAAGGCACAGGAGGGTGAAGCGTGCATGGAAGAGCCCCAGGACAGGCCCTGCCCCTCCAATTCAGTGCTCAGCTCCCGCAGCACGAGTTGGAGGGGGTGTTCCTGCGCTCTCCTCACTCGCCTACCCCCCTGGTTCCAGGGAGCCGGCCTGAAAATGGTTTTGGAGCTGCTAGAAATGAAGCTGGACCCTGAGAGCAGCAGGGAGCAGGGGCTCAGCAGTCATGGACAAGAGCAGAGAGAAGGGGCTGGGCTGGAACCTGCAGAGCCCTGGGGGAGAGGAGAGGGGGTTGCATAGGATTTCACAGGGCAAAGACCTCGTGCAAGCTTGTGGTGCAGAGAACAGGTCTTGCTATTGCTGGTGTTAAGCAGAAACGGGGGAATCCAGCAGCCACGGCTTGCTCCAGGTCAGCCAGCCCCGTGTCTGGGGCTCACTGCCTGTCCCAGCCCAGCTCCAGCACCAGCTCTGCATCACCTCCCCATCCCCAGCTCTTTGCTAAAGCCCCAGACTGGGGGCTGGCTGCACCTGGAGCCGGCCCCGATTCACCATCACGGCACAAAGCAGGGCCTGCAGGACCATGGGCTCTGCTGGGACCTAAGCTGGCAGCCATCCCATGAAAGCAAAGCTCAGGGATGGACAGAAAGGGGAATGGGGGGTCGGAAGCCTCCTGTTTCTCAAGGGCCCCCTCTCCTCTGTGGGCTGAGGGGAGGGAGCAGTGAATCACCCAGCCAGGGCCCAGGCCCCAGAGGCTCTGCTGGCTTCAGCGTGTGTGAGACACAGAGGACCTTTGAGAGAAGCTTCTGCACTGAACCTGAAATTGCAGACTCCTGGGGAAATCCCAGCCTGCTTCTGCCCTTCCTGTTCGGTCACCACCGGGCGGCAAGTGCAAAACCTCTAGGAAACCGGCGCATCGCCAACGCACCGACTGCCCGCCGAAGTCACGGCTGGGGAGCTCTCACATCACGCTTCTGCATTTCTCAGCTGGAGAGGGCAAAAACCCCAACTGCCAAGCACAGAGCAGGGCCCCGATCACAGGCAGGCAGAGCACGTCCTCGCACCACGCACAGCCGCATCCCTCGCACCCAGGCCGGAGCTCGGTGCAGGAGGTGGCACAGCTGCGACCCAGACGTCGCGGGTCCTGTCCCCTCCCGCCGGCACAGCACCTTAGGAAACCAGAGCGAGATGTAAAAGCAGGGGCAGAGAGCCCGAGGAGATGTTGGCGAAGAGCAGGAGCTGAACAGCAGCCAGGCAAGTTGGCTCGGCTGTGAAGGGGTCTGGTGGTGGGTCACAGGCAGGGGAGCAGCTGCCAAAGGAGGCGGGAGCTGGAATTCGGCTCCCCAGGGAGCGCTGGCAGCAGGCGGGGGCCGCCACCACCTCCTGCCGGTGCTGTCAGTGCGAGACCATCAAGGTGCAGTCTCGGGGAGGCTGCAGCTGTTTTGCTCTGGGGCAAAAGCAGGTGAAGGTGAAGAGAGGGAGAAAGAACAAAAATCTGCGAGTTTTGCTGTTAACAAACCAGATTCCAGCCACTCCCCAGCACCTGGCGGCACGCTCGGCTCTGCAAGCGGGGCCGAGGGAGGAAGCACAGCACCGAGTCCACCTCGCAGCACCCCCCCCGCCTCCCTGGGCAGGACCACAGACACAGGGACACTCAGGCCGGGAAGAGAAAGGGGGGAGCAAAGAGATCTCCGAGTTCGCCAGCAGAGTTCTCTGGCCAGTCCACCTGAAGAGTTTCACTGCAACAGGCTGGTGTTTGCGGACAGCACCTGGCTGATGATTGGTTTTAGAAAAGCCACTGTCCCTGCAGGTTACAGGCAGGTTCACCCCAAGCCAAGCACACCAGGCAAGCCAAAGTCATTTTTCCTTGCTACACTCCTATAAAAGAGGCAGCTCCTGGGTGCAGCAGCGCCAGGCCCCCGCACTGTGCTTCCCTGCTGGAGAACAGAGGGACCAAACCCTCCCCAAGCCCTGGCACAGTGGGGTTTACGCTCGAGGACTCCTGTCACACCTTTGTCCAAGCCCTGCCGAGGAATTAGCCGGTTTTGCTACAAACAAAAGATCTAAACCACCTGCGCACGGATGGAAAGCCCCCTCTCTGTGGGAATGCCTGCTGGCTTGGCGGTGCTGGGAAAGGCGCTGTGTCAGCCAGAGCCCCCTTGGCCTGCGGAGTGTCAGGCAGCACTCGGAGGGGATGAAGCATTCAGTGGAATTTCGACCAAATCATAAATTTCCACATGTTCTTTGCTGACAGTTTCTGCGTTTTTTTTTTTTTTACAGGACCTTTTCTTTCAATCCACCTGTACACGACCACCTTCTCAAATTCTTGTTGCTAAATCAAAGTGTTGGGGAAGCACTTGAAAGACTTTTTGTATGGTTTCAAGCTTGCCAGGCTGGGACATCGCTGCATCCCCCCGGTACTGGGGCAGCCGCACTGAGCCCGCGGAAAGCCCCACACAAGTGCAGCTGGCTCCCCACTTCCTACCCCAAAAGAGCACCCAAAAGAGCTATGGCTGGACCAGCAGGGAGAGCGGGGCCCTTCCTGCTCCAGCAGCCACACCCGGCTCCTGTCTGGGATGCCTACGGGGAGAGGAGCGATGTCCTGAGTGTTTCCAACACGTTTTGCTGGAGCACAAAGCATGGCTACAAAAAATGAGCACCAGGTTCCGCCAAGGAAATGCTGCGGGACCTAATCCTGTTCACCAGCCCTTCCCTTTCTCTATGCTGAAGCAATGCAGCTCCCCGAGAAACACAGGCCAGAGAAGCGAAGAGGAGAGAGAAGGACCCTGCTGCTGGAGCTCCAGCTGTGCTCGCTGTCCCCACGTGCCCCCCACACCCCCAGACTGTCCCGTTCAGCCCGGCCCCGCCAGGCAGAGCCAGGCAGCAGCCGGCCCTGGGCTGGGAAGATCCGGGCACAAAACATTTCGGAAGTGATTCTGGAGTAGGGAAAGGAGAGGGAAGAAACAAAAAAATCCCGGTGGACGCTCTTCTGTTGCCAACTGCTGATGGGCTGCTGCAGCTCAGCACCATCATGGCCCTGCTGAGCTCCCTGTGCTGGCTCCTGTGCCGGCGGGGTCCCCACCGTGTGCTGGGGCTTCCTCCTGCTGGGTACGTCGGAGCCATCTGCAGAGGCCCTGGTGAGCCTCAGAGTGAAGGGGTCGTTGGCACAGCTTGGCTACCGGAGCACGTTGCGTGGGACGGGTGCTCGCTGCTCCCCTTCCTTCCCAGATGGAGAGAGGCCGGGAGCACTCGACCGCAGCCACCCTGTGTCCCCGGTGGCAAGAAGGGTGGCGTGCTGAGCTGAGCTCACCTCGGTGGGTGCTTTGGAGACACGACAGCGGGTGAAGGCGGGATGCAAAACCACCCCTCTTCCTGAGCCTGCAGCATCTGCACTTCCAGTGGTCACAGCTCCAGAGCGCGGAGATGCGGCAGAGGCGGGGATCCTGCTGCAGCCGAGGGCTGGAGTGGCTGCTCCCCTTCCCGCCACCTCCAGCTCCTGTGTCCGTGCGTCCATCCGCTCCGACGCTGATGAAGCAAGATCCGTGCTGCTGCCTTTGCTCCACCTGCCTCTGCCTCTTCCCAGTCCCTCCAGCTTTGTTCGGTCGTCTTTGTTCAGCACAGCCCCTGGAAGCGCCTCTGACAGCAGGAGTTCGCTCGGATGTGCGGGCGCAGGGCGTTCTCCTCCGCCCCGGGTCTTCCTCTTGCACCCGCGTTGCTTCTTGGCTTACCTTGGAAGCGCACCAGTCCCTTGGTTCTCTTCCACCCCCCAGTGCCTGCTCTCTCCCGGCAGCTCGTCCTCCCTGCCGCGGCGCTCCGGAGGCGGGATGCAGCCGCCAGCAGCCTCCAGGAGGAACGCGAACCCTGCAGGGACCTTTGATGGACCTCGGTCTCCGCCTGGGAGGAGCTGGAGCACTGCAGAGGATGCTGCTGCAACTTGCTTTGCTGTTTAACTTCCTTTTCCCAAATCAGAAGTGGCCAAAGCAAAGAGATGGTGAATTCAGCACGAGTTTGTTTTTTTTTTTTCTTTTTTTTTTTTTTATAATGGAAGGTACAAGCCAGGCAAGGAAGAACATCTCCTCGCTGTGGCTACATTCGCTTTTAGTGGCTTTCAGAGCCGAATCTGAGAATTCCTCTTTATATCCAGTCTCTCTTAATACAATTTTAATATTCTGGTTGATCCTAAAGATGCAACGTTAACTATAGAAACAGCAGCAGAAAAGCATGGGGTACAAGACATTTTTTATACAAAAAAAAATTCTTTTCGTCGCTTACAAAACATATGCAAAAGAAGCTAAAAAAACAAAAGGCATTGCTATTTGTTCTACATAAAAAATCTCATAACTAATGTTCTTTTTTTTTAAAAAAGAAATATTAAGCTTAGGCACAATTTTGCTGCTGGCTGCTTGTGAACAAGCCAAGAGAACAGGCCACCCCCTCCTAACTGAGTGATATGTATTGACTGTTCCGCACTTTATACTTAAGGCAATTTTTTTGTTTTTGTTTTGTTTTTGACAAAAGTGTTTTTCCACCCCTTACGTCATGCCAGGATCCGTCCACGTGTGTCAGTATTAGCAGTACTAAAGTTTATGGTTCGAGAAGGTCGCAGGTCACACCGAGGGTTTTCTTCCTACAGATCTCTGTATCCAGAGGAACAAAAAGATCTAGGAACAAAACAAGGAAAAGCCACAAATGAGAAAAAGCCAAGTGAGAATAAAACAGGGCCCCTGTACCGCAGCCTCACCTCTGCAGGAGAAGTCGGCCCCGAGGGCCTGATGTGGCTGAGCAGAGCGGAGACATGAGCTCGCTGTTGTGCTGGGTTGCCAGCTTTTGACTTTTTTAAAATTATTTTGGGTTTTGCACAGCAGCACCATGCACCCAGGGGATGTGGGGCCACTATGGGGGGACTGCAGGCTGCTGGGTTAGCCCTGCCCCATCTCTCCTGGCTGTGTTCAACCCCACATCAGCACCCCCGTACTGCTCAGACCAAAACCAGGGACAGCCCAGCAGAACCTGCACCTGCCACGGCCTCGCTCGGGATTTTCACTTTTTGTGCCTTCCCCGGCATTTCTGGGACCTGCCCCTTCCCTCCCGTGGGACCACCGGCAGTCACTGGTTGCCAGTAGCCGACTGGGGCAGTGCTGGGAAGCGCAGCGCAGAGCTGAGCTTGCTCGGGGTGGTGAGCGCCCAACCCCCCTGTGCCAGCTAGGGGATGGTGCCTCTGCTCGGGGCAGAGGCTTTGGGTGTGCATGGACGAGCAAACGGCACACACACGTGGCTCATTCACCAACGGTAAATTAAGGACGCCGGCTGCAGCCCAACGAGGGGCGCTGAGCTGCTGAAGAGGAGCAGCACACGTCTGGACCTGGCTGGGATCACGGGGCAGGGAACAATACCTTTACATGTGTCCGACAGGGTTGTGACCATCTCCTAGACCAGGATGTGAAGCTGAAAGTGTCATCTGGGGATCTCCTACCACTCCGGACACTTTCTCCTCTTCCCGACGCTTCAAGCAGGCTGCTTTAGGGTTCAGATTGCGCTCTATGCCAAAAACAGCAAGGGAGGAAAGGAAGCAACCTCAGTCTGGGCAACAGCATCGTGCGCAGCAGCAGCATCCAAAAGCGAGAGGACAGGGTCCCAGGACAGGCGCACGGGACATGCGAGGAAACGAGCTCGGTGAGAGCTGCTCTCTGCCTGCTGCTCCTGGCAGTGGCTGCAGTAACGTGCTCGGACCCTGCTAGAGCAAAACCCCGTGCCCAGCCGGTGCCAACCGAAACGTGTGCTTGCTTTCAGAAACCCCACGTGCCCCAGCCAGCTAACGGAGCCGAGGACTGAGTTTTCCAAAGCTGCTCAATGGGATCCAGGTGCCAAATCCCCATTAAGCACGACAGGAAAGGGACAGAGAGGCTCCGAAACCACCCCGGGGCTGTGGCTTTGGAGAGCTCAGCCGGCGGCGCGGCGCACCCGAGGCAGACACACAACGAAGCAGGAGCCGCACAGAGCCGCACGCGCACGCAGAGCCGTGGGGGGAGAGGCCCCGAAATGCACCTGCCAGCTGTTACCATACCTCGTACTTGCTGCTCCAGGCCCAGAATGACCTGCACCGCTTGCTGTAGGATGATCAGTTTGGTCTGTGCTTTGTCCGTTTTTAAGTGCATCTGACACATGCGTCCCAGTTCCTTAAAGGCCTCGTTAATGTCCCGCACGCGCACCCTCTCCCTGGCGTTATTGGCCATTCTCCTCTCCCGGTCCCTCAGATCTTTGTCCTCCAGTGACAAGGCCTCGTCTGTACTGCTGGGTTCATAGCACCACAGGGGTTAGTCAGGGGGGTGGTACCGGGAGGGGGGCTAGACGTTGCCGTGCTGGTAGTGCTTCTGGTGTCCGCTGCGAACGGCCCAAACGGCCTCACTCTGGGTGCCAATTCGCCTCGGGTGCGTTCGGGGGCGGCCCAGGCCACTCGGGCCATCGGCCACCCCTGCGAGCTGCGGGAAGGTGCTGCCAGCGCGGGGCTGGGGGGGGCTGCGGATGCAGCAGCAGCACCGACAGCTTCCCCCCCTGCGAAATTTCACCATTCGGTTTACAAAAGTTTGGGAGGTGCGGGGGTGTCTCAGCCAAAAACGTTGGGTTTATCCCCCAAGACAAAGATTTGTTGGCAGAAACCAAATTCTTCTTTGCAGTTTCCTTCAGAAACCAGAGCTGCAGTCACCCCAGTGAAGGCGGTTTGTGCCCCAGCACCCTCTTACAGGTGGGGGCAGCACCGGGGTGGGAGCCGAGTGCCCTCGGCTGCTGCTGGAAGTCTCAGATGCAGACACTGAACCCAGGTCTTTCCATGGGGCCAAAATCCAACCCCAAAATCAGCCTGGAAGGGGGGAAGTTTCCTGGCAGGGTTGGGAGCTCAGGAGAGCTTCCGCTGCTGGCGGCATCCTGGGGGTGCCCCAAACAGGCCGGTGGGTGGGGAAGGCAGCACCGTGCTGACAGCATCTTCAACCGTGGCCTCGCCCGCAGCCCGTCCCCTCCGAGCCCCCAATTTGCTGTACAGACGACCTTCTCCCCCAGAGCAAAAAATTCTTGCAGGAAAGACACCTTCCTTAGGCGAGACCTCACACCAGGGCAGACCATGGCCTTCGGCTCCAGGGAAGCCACGTGGGGACAAGCCCCTGCCTAAGGTGGGTGGCAGAGGCAGAGCCTTCCTGGGTCAGCTCAGGGGTCTGGAGAGCCCCGAGACTGCGCCTGACCGCGCAGAGGGGAAGCGAGGGCTCCCCGGATGAGCTTTTGCCTGCGTGGGGCTGGGGGCTGCCGCTGTCCCTGCCTCTCTGCAGCGCCTGGGGACGCCGTGGCCGGGGGGTGAGGCCTGGCAGTGACAGGGCTCGTTCCTCCCAACTAACGCTGGTGGCTGCGGCTCCTGGCAGCACTGCGGCTCCTGGCAGCGCTGCAGCTCCGGCAGCGCCTTGCACGCCTCAGCCGAGCGGGATGGAGCCCTTTCCCCGCCGCCAGCAAACGCTGCTGGAGGTTTGTGGGGCCATGCGGCGTCCTCGGGGCTGTAAGGATGTGCGGCTCCTCGGCCACTTTGTGGCACCTGCCTGCCTGGCTCCTGTAACACCTCCCTGATCTCCTTCCCCTTCCTGCCCTGTTAGCCGCTGATCGTGGCAGAAAGACCCCAGCAGCCCTGGCTGCGCACACAGGGGCCCGATGGCCCCACTGCAGCCCCGCAGGAGGGGACGTGGGGTCGGCTTCTCCCTGCAGAGCAGCCCGGAGACCAAAACTGCTGGAGAAGTGACACCCTAGCTGCCTGCGCTAAAGTCTGCCGACAGCAGCACACGGGGCTCGGCTTGCCTCCCCAGCTGCGTCCAAGAAGGGTTTAAAAAGGGACAAGCGTGGGAGACCAAAGTGACCACGGTGCCAACTCTGCCTAACCCGGCCCCCCACCGCCCCTCGGCTCCTGCCTCCATCCGCAAGCAGCAAGTACAAGGTAGAGAGTGGGACCACCGAGAGGTCACGGCTGGGGACTGTCTGTAGGAGATCAGAAAGAACAGAACCAAAAAATAAGAACTCGAAATAAAAATAAAAAAAAATAAAAAGGAAGGGGAAATTAAAAAAGAGACAGGAAAAAATATACGTTATGAAAGGCAAAAAATTACAAACTGAAGAGAGGCACAAAGGACTCCAACATCAATGCAACAGCAGAGGCCAGCAGAGAGGAGCACAGCCAGGCACAAACCACGGATTCGTGTTACAACAGCCTCTGCAGAGAGAAAGGGGGTTAACCTGCCCGGCTCCGGGAGGCAGGAGCATGCACTGCGGGTTGCGGGAACAAAGCAGCAAAGTCCTCCGGAGCGGGAAGCTGAGCCCTGAGAGCCCAGCGCCTCCCCTCCGGGCACACACGCGTGGGGAAGGAGCGAGCCTGCCCTGGCGAGGGGGAGAGCCCACACGTGGCCGCTGCTGGCTCCGGGCCCTGCTACGGACACGCAGAGCTCCCGGCTCGTGCGGGAGAGCAGTTCTGAGAGGCGGCGAGGGCTGCTCGGTCCTGGGCTCAGCGGGGCCGTCCCCTCGCGCGGCGCCTGCGCTCCCCAGCACTGTGCCGGGGAGGAAGGAGGCACCTCCAGGGCAGCCACAGGGAGGGACGGGCGATGGGCTTGGAGCTGCCCTTGGAGAGGTTTCAGGCCTGGGCCCCCTCTCAAGATTTGCTGTTTGTTTGTTTGTTCGTTTGTGTGTTTTTTTTCGCTGGCCAAGCAGCTGAGCAAAGCGGCTTGCTGCAGGAAAGCGGGAACAGCCACCGGGGTGGGCGGGAGCAGGTTCCCCCTCGGGGACCAGCATGCAGCACACGCGATGGCAGTGGGGAACAAAAGAGAGAACAGCAGGGTTGCAAAAAAAATTAAAAAATAAAAAAAGGACAAAAAAAGAAAAAAAAAAAAAAAGGACATCAACAGCCTTGGGAATCCAAGGCCACAGGGCAGAGAGAGAGTGCAAGGCACCACAGCACATGTCACAGGAGACAGACAGACAGACAGCCCCGTGCCGATCAGATACGTAAAATATCACCACTCCGGGACCCTCACTGACCTCTAACTTGTTGCTCCAGGTTCAGTATGACTGATACGGCCTGGTGTAGGATTAGCAGTTTGGTCTGCGGTTTTTCGCTGTTTAGGTGGAGTTGGCACATGCGTCCGAGCTCTTTAAAGGCCTCGTTGATGTCACGGACCCGCAGGCGCTCACGGGCATTATTGGCGACCCTCCTTTCTCTCTCTCTCTCGGCTTTTTGCTCTGGGGGAAGAAGATCGTCCTCCTCATCCTCATCTTGACTAATGGTTTAAAATAAGAACGAGACAGGGACATTCCTCGCGTGCACTCTCAGCACTGGTCAACTCACAGAAAAGAAACACACATCGGGCACCGAGACGCTGTGCCCCGCGTGCCCCTGCTGGGACACGGGGACATGCGGTGACTTTGGAGAGAAGCAATTAAGACTCTTCTTCTTCCATCCCCTCCCCCCCATTTTTTTTAATACAAAACAAATATAGAAAGCACAACAATGCAATTAAGGCCTGAGTTTGTTGCTGGGAGGTCGTGTGGTGGCCTAGGGAAGGCATTCAGGGCTGACACTGGTGTCCCCAGCTACAGTTTCAGGGACGGGCAGCACCTGCCTCTGGGGCAGGAGGTGGCTGCTGCCTGGCAGGAGCGGGGCCGGCACTGCCCCTCTGGGCAGCATCGCCCTGGCGAGGTCCCCGAGCCGATGGTGAGGCTGCGGACAAGCCAGCACGCTGGAAGGACTCGACCTGATCCGCTGCCACATGTCTGGCTGCATGCGACGGGGGTTCAGGAGCCCCGAGGCAGACAGCAGAGCCGAACTGAAGCAGGGAGGAGGCTGAGAACTCCCCCAACCTCCGGCCAGGGACGCTGAGCGCCCCTTCCTGCCTGAGCACAGCCACGATGCCCCAGCGACCATGCAGGCAGGCGCAGCTTGGGCAGACGAGGCACAAAGCCTCTGGCCACGGGGACGGGGGCAGCAGGGCAGGGAGGCCAGGAGCGTTCCCCAGCACGGCACAGCCCACACCATGCATCTGCGAGGACGGGCAGGGCTCCTGTGGTGGGTAGGGGCTGGCGGGTCCACACCACGGGATGACCCCCAGCCTCACTGGGCCGAGCCCAGAGCCCGGGGTTCACCATGGCTGTGCCCCAGCCCGAATGCCTTCAGACGGGTAACAGAGTAAGTGAAGGGAGAGACCTGTTCAAAGAGCACCTTGTTCTGTTCCGGGAGGGTTTCAGCTCCTTCTTCTCTTCTTCTGAGTTATCTGCCACTGATGTGTTCTCCTCATCCTCCTTCTCCTCCCGCTTTATTTCGCTGGTTCCTGAGGAGACGCTGCTTCGCCCCAGCCCCCCTGACAAACCTGCTGAGGAAGCAGAGGGGGTTGGAGCGGGCTGGGGGGGGGTCCACAGCCAGCAAAGCTGGAGGGTCACTGGCTCTGCCCCACCACTGCATCCCATCCCCTTCACCCCCATCCCACCAGCAGGGAGCACCAGCCTCGTGAGAGCTCCCACCCCGAGCTGCCGTGGGACCGGAGTGTGCGCGCATGCAGAGCTGCCTTACCGCTGTACGTGTCCTGCGGCCTGCTGAGGTCAGGGAGCGAGCTGGGCTGTGACGGAAGTGTGACATGGTTGTGGAGCATGCTGGGGGTGCTGGACAGCCCGTCTTCGGGGTGACCTCCTCCCACCTACAGCAGAACGAGCAGAGCAAGCCTTGAGGGGTGGCAGTGTTACGGCCAGCAGGCGCATGTCACCTGGAGCAGAGCTGCACGCTCCCACCGGGAGCGCTGGCATGCAGGAGAGAAGAGCCAAGCTACACCGGCTCCCCTCCGGGGACTGTGGTGAGGACGCTGCAGAAAGCAGCTCTGTGCCCACGGGAAAGCCTCTCTCTCCTGGGATGCACGGCTCGCACGCTGCACAGACACCCTGCGTGGTTGCACGCATCCTGTCTCCACCAAGCACCAACATTGCTGCAAGCCCCCCAAAGCCCCTGGAGCAGGGGACATCCCAGAAGCACGGACGTCACCCTGAAGGGCTTGGATGCAAGGGGCAAGGGTTGGGCAGCCTTCCCGAGCCTGCACCCCCCAAGGCCGCGCTGCATTGGCAGGACGGAGCCAGCCCTGCTGCAAGTGCTCGTTTCTGCAGCTGGCACTGGTTTGTAGCACGGGACACACAGGTGGTCCACGGCTTAGCTGTAGAGACGGGGGTGCTTGGGTGCAAAGCAAGTCTGGTTCTCTAGAGACTGGAAATGCATTAACATTCACTTTAGCAGGGAACCAGACCTGCCAAAAACATGCTGCTGTGGACAAGGGGGGACCCCGGGGAACCAGCACAAGACCCCGTGGGTGCTCAGAGCACCTGGTGGCAGTTCGAAGCTGCCACCCAAGCCGGACAAATTGAGCTGCTCTCACACCAAAAGCAATGCCCCTCCAGCTGTCGGGGGACATCAGGACATGGGTTCCCCACACAGCCCCGCCAGCCACCGCCGTGTGCTCCCCCACTCACCAGACTCGGGTGCCTGCTCCCCAGGGACATGACCGAGGCGGGGAAGGCCTGGCCCAGGCTGCCCACAGCGGCGCTGTGGGCTGGTGCTGAGCCCAGGAGCCCATGCATGTCCCCGTGGCTGCTCGGCATGGCGGCTGTCTGGCCCACGGCGTGATTCCTCAGCACGTGGATGGCTTCGTCCAACCTGTCTTCCATTTTGTTTTGCTTCAGTGAGCGGGTGGAGAAATAAACCTGCGTTAACGCCTGCAAAGCCAGCAGCCCCTTGCAGCCCTCTTGCTAAGGCTGCAACCGCACCTCCGCTGCTGCGAGGGAGACGTGGGGAGAAACAACACCCAGAGCCCGGCACTGCCACCTCCAGGGACACGAGGTGTCACACCAGCAGGTCTGCTCTGACAAGGCGGGCAGAAACCAGCACAGATCTGTAAAGCTGGGCCAGCCCCGCAGTGATGTGGGTGGGCTGTAACGGGCCAAGGGTGCTGGGCTATGTCAGCAAGGCTCAGGGAATCAGGTGCCCCGATCTGCTCAGCTGCACCCAACCGTGTACCAAGCACCCTCCTTCGGGTCCCAGATGTCTGGGGGAGAGGCGTTTACCCAGCCCACTCCCACCAGGTGCCTGGTGGAACGGAGAAGAAAAGGAGAAAGGAGAACTTTGGGCAGCACTTACTAAGGTGTGGAGGCTCCCTTCGTAGCTGGGAGATAAGGCACCCTGTCCGCTCGCTCGCGACCACTGGGATGTGCCTGCGAACAAACGGCGACAGCTTGGGACCGGGCACAGCAGCCGCTAGGTGGGGCTGGAAGCTGGGCCAGCACGGGGCCACCGGAGTGCTGCGCAGGCAACCATGGCATGCGCTGCGACGCACGGGGCCACCACCGCACTGGTCACACCGTGCAAGGCCACCGTGGCACTGGTCACACCACGCACAGGCACAGGTTTTTCCCCTGCTCCCCATCAGCTCTCAAGGCAGCGGGCTGCCTGCCGAGGAGCTTCGGCTTTGGGAAGGTGCCTGCCTCATCTCACAGAGATGCTGCCAAGGGTTGTGGTCCCACGTGGGGGAATTTCTGTACAGCCCCTGCTACTCTGCCCTGTCAGGAACCTGAGCTCATGTCTTTGGAGCTTGCGAGGTTTTAAAATCCATGTTATCTCAGGGAAGAGGCAGGCAGTGTGTCCAGGGAGCAGGGATGTGCTGCTCGGAGCACCCTTCCCAGAGCCTCTCCGTCTGCTCCCATCTCGGTGGAGCAGCAGGCGGGGGGGTTACGTCGCTCTGCACCCAGACACCCGGGAGGTGGAACTTCAGCAGATGCTGAAAATGCTTTTTACTAGTTGGCTGCGTCCCAGTTTGAACTGGGCTCCTCCCATGGGAGACAGAACCAGGGAAAAGCTGCCCAGGCCCCACTGAGACAGGATGCTCGGGGATGGAGCTCTCTGAACGGCGTGAGGAGTTCGAGGGGGGGCAGAGATGCTTCAGGCTCGCTCCTCCAGCAGAGCCACCTACCGAAATACCTCTGCAGGGGCAAACCCAGGGGCATGCAGGGCCATCGCCCCGCGTGCCACACTCCCAGTGCTGTGCCATGGGACAGGAGCTGCACTGTGCGCTGCTCCACTCGGAACAGAGGGGGACATAGACCTTCCAGCTTTCCTTTCCTCCCTCTTCATCCCCCTGCTTTCAAAAATAAGGGGGATGTGCTCAGGTTGCCAAAGGCATAGGGTCTGTAATGAGGGTTTGGAGCTGATCTGGGAAGCACCCTGCTTTACACCCCCTGGCAGCAAACCTCACGCACCCCTTTACATGGAGAACAATGCTTTCACCTACCTGCAAGGCCCTGAGGGGAGCCGACCGGTGTAGAGGGGTTTGAAGAGAAGTTATTGCTAGAGTGATCTGGGGAATAAATCTGGAGCAAGAGAAGCAGGGCACAGTCAGCAGCGCTCACCCCGTGCTCGCTCTCCCCTTCCCAAGCACGGCAGCGAGGACCAGCACGTCCCTCCCATCCCAGTGCCAGCCCTGGAGCTAACCCTGGGAGCCTTTGCCCTGCAGGTCTCCCTTTAACACTGGGGTCTCCCTTTGTACCCCCTCTGCTGCTGCCCCTGCAGCTGCAGCCTCCCTTCTTGGGGTCCCACTGTGGAAGGAAGCAAGAGACCCAAGAAATGATCATGGGGTGCAGAACCTTGTGCAAAAGCAAAGGTCCCTGTGCTGAACGGGACCGGGGCAACCTCAAGCTCGGAGAGCCCAGCAGCAAAGGACGCTGCTCCCCAGGGGAACCAGTGGCCTCCAGTTTTAAGCAGCACACAGGGACAGGGCACCAGGACCTTCAGGTCCTACCAGAGGGACAGTGCGGGGCACATGGCTGTGCGGTGCAGAGTCAGCTTGTGGGCACGGGTCTGCCCATGGGGCTGTTTTAACGCCCAGTGCCTCAGTTTCCCCATCTGCTGAGTGGCAGCTGTGTTCCTGGGGTGCACAGGCTCACCCAACCTTCTTGTGTCTATCTTCCTCACTGCCAAGAGGGTAAGAGGGGAGGCCTATAGGGACAGGGAGTGGGTCGGGGATCTGCCGCAGCTCTTACTGAAGCTAGTGCCTTCCCAAGCGCGTCTCCTGAGCTCCCGGCCGTGGTTCCTCTGTTACCTGTCAGGAGAGGACAAAGACATCACTGCAGGGTGCCAGAAACCCACTGGGACGAGACACCTCACACCGGACCTCCTCTTTGCCTGCTCTCAGATTGAAACCCATCATTCTTACTGCTTTTCTTGAAAAATAAATGGGGGCACAGCTCAGAGCAGCCCGGACAAGGGCATGTGTGCTCCAGTGGCTTCCTTGGGGCTGCAGCAACGTCTCGACGAGACGAGGCTGAAGGCACCGCGCCCTGACAGCAGCCAAGTGTCCCCACCACAGCAAGACCCCTTTTAGCGGAGCACTTTAGGCCCCTACAATCCCCAGCTTGTTCAGAGAAGGGGAAAGGAGGGTTTACCTAGGAATCAGTCAGGGACCTCACTTGCCAGGGAACACGAGTTCTTTTCAGTAACAGGCTTTGTAACAGGTTCAGCAGGGGCGGAGATTCAAGCTCTCAGGGCTTTAACTTGAATGCAGCACTCCGGATTTAGGCTTCACACGAAGCCCCTGCACCTTCCTGCAACTTGGTGCCAACTCCCCCCGCAGCTCACTTAAACCGTGGCATCCCCGTGGGGGCGATTTTGCAGACCCTGGTCTCCTCCCAGACCCCCAGTGGGGTGCCAGCCCCTGCTGCCTTGGGAGGCCAAAACCCCGCACCCGACCCCCGTGAGAGCCGGGCCAGGCATCCCGCAGGGGTGACCTGGACGTTGCGTGGCACAGGAGGGACAAAGAGGACACACAAGGGACAAAGAGCACACAGGTCACAGCCCATCCCTGCATGGCAGCACAAGGCTCCGCGGGGTGCCCGTGGCCCTACGTACCCATCATGGTGTCTGTCCCGCTGATCGGGGGCGTGTGGCTGGAGACACCGTACGGGGTGGAGGCCGAGGAAAAGCCCGACACGGAGGGGAGCCCGCCGTTGACCTCTCCTGAATGCAGCTGGTAGTTCTGGCAAGAGGGGGGAAAGGGGTTAGGGAGGCCCCCGAAAGGCTGCAGCCACCGGAGCTTTCCCCGCAGGGCTGTGCCGCGGCTGCCGGGGGACGACGGGGACGTTACCATGCGTTCGTGCTGATGTAAACTGTTGAAGCCGGCGGGCTGCGGGAGCGGGGAGGAGGAGCTGCCCAGCATGGCCCCGTAACTTGACTGGCTCATGGCACCGGGTGAACTCCACAGGTCTGGCGAGTTATGGAGCCCGTCTGCAAGGGAAGGCAGAGGTGAGTGGGGCTGAGATGCCGGCACATGTCCTGCAGCCTGGGCTGGGGGCTGCATCCGTCCCCTTCACCCATTGCCCACACTGAGCACTGCCCTGTTTTGGCACATGGAGCTGTTTTGGGGCTGCATCTTGTGCTCCAGCCCCAACCGCACGCCGTGCAATTCCTCCCCGTGCAATTCCTCCATCGGCCGCAACGTGCTGGGCAGCCCCTGCGGCACCGGGGTGGTTAATAACTCACCTGCCATATAAAAGGCTCCGGGATACACAGTGCTGGGAGGTTTCGAGGGGGTATATCCAGCTGGATCCCTGCTGTAGTCATCACCTGAGTTGGATGGATACACCTGCAGGGGGGGAAAGTGGGGGTGAGGTGCGGTGCTCGGCCACCCGCCAGCCCCGCTTGCTCCCCCCCCAGCATGGCTTTGCTTGCCCTCATCCCAGCAGGCGACAAAAGAGGCAAAATTTGGCAAAAGAGGGGGGGGGTCGAAGTGACGGGATGATACCAAACAGCCAGGGAGTGGCGTGGGGTTGAGCCGACCAGCCTTTGGCTTCCCGTAACAGCGCCCAGGAGGCCGGCACCAGCACAAGTTTCGACTCGCTGCTCTAGTTCCCTTTTCTGTGGTTATAGCTTTTTATGGGTAACCACAAACATGATCCTTTCTGTGTGCTAACCCGCACCCAAGGGCATGGGCCAGGCTGGGAGGTGGGGACGGGGGTCAGAGAGCCCTTGGGACTGGCTCATCCCCATGCTGCGTTCACTTGTGAACCTGTGGGCTGCAAGGTGCCACAGCTTTGTTTTATTTATTTTAACAATCCTTCATTCCAGCAGCAGGACAGCCCCCAGAACCCCAGCCTGTGTGCGTCCCAGGGCTGTAGGGACACACGCAGCCTCCCAGACCCCACAGGGGGAGTGCCTGGCCCCAGCCCCGCTCCTTGCACTTGTGCCCGGGGTCAGGCTGCAAACCGCCAAAAACGGAGAGACCACAAAGCTGTGACCTGAGCAGTCCCTCGTGCGGAGTGGCACACGGGAAAGGACAGCTCTCGGAGGGCTTTCGGCCGGATTCTTGCAGCTCCGCTCAGGTATGTGGTACTTGACGGTACATTAAGCAAAAAAAGATATTTTTTTTCTTAAATTAACCAACCGCATCCTAGAAAGCCCTCACACAAAACCATCATGTGCTTTGTGCAAAACCATACAATTTTCAAGCAGGAATTCAACACGCAAAGAAACCGAAATGCCACTCGAAATTACGTGAGAACCTTTGTTTCGGCCTATTTTCATCACCCCTTGATTCATTCTGAAACTGCTATTTGATTTTTTTTTTTAATACCCATGAAAGCAGAGGCGGGTGCAGGGGCTGGCTGGGCACGCTCAGCCAGCTCTGCCTGGAAGATGCAGCTCTCTTTGGAAAGGAAACCGGCCTCAAGTTTCTCTTTCCCCACACCCAGCCAGCCCCTCCGACCCCTTCTCCTCGCCCAGCACAGGGGGGGTGCAAAATTGTTCTCTATTTCTGCAATTGCCCAAAACACTGAGAATTTCTTCTTTTTAGGGGGAGAAATAGATTTTTAAAAAATCTCTGAAATGCACCAGTGATTATATTTAAATGCATTGCTTCTTTTTCCCCTTGGGCCCCAGGTTCCTGCTTCTTGGACCAACTTCCCTTGAGCCCCGTGGGCAGCGCTTGCTCACCCTGCACACAGTTCTCATCCATGCCGGTCTCTGTCCCTGGGAGCAGGCGGCTCTGTCCGAGGCCAGCAGCCCCCCATAGCCCCCTGCCTGCTCCCCTTTGGGTGCTGACCTCCGTGGGGAGGCTGTGCCCTAAACCAAAGCTGGAAAAACCTCCCCAGGGCCAGTGTGGGGCTTCCCCGGTGGGCGGCTGGACCCCATGGGGCACCAGGGAGCTAAAAGCAACTTGTGAGCACCAGTGCCACCAGGGAGCCAGTGAAAAACGAAAATAAAGAGAGGGGAAGGGTAAAATCTAACAGACAGTAACCACCCTCCATCCCTCGCTCAACAAACGAAGATCTGGGGGGAGCTTTGCCTTTGTGCCGCATCGAGCGCGGCTTTGGAGGAGCCCCACGCGTGGGCAGCGCGTGCGCGTGGTGGCCAGGGAGAGCGGGGGAATGGAGGAGGCTGTGAAGAATGAGAATCCAGTAAATTGACTTTTCCTATAATTTGATTAAATAGCGGGAGCTGGGACAGGGAATCGAATGAAGCACGTCTAATAGCCCTGCGCCATCTGCCAGGGGCTGGCACCTGGCCAGCGCGTGAGGCAGCTGTGCGGCAGCGGAGCGGGGGGGCCGTGGTGAGCCTCAGCATCCATTTAATAAATCCAGAGCGAAAATAAGAAGAATAAAATAGCGGGGAAGAAGGGAACAGGGTTGCAAAACAAGGGGGTTTCGCCTTACTTCGAACCTGCTCTGTTCCAACATCTCTGACCCTCTGCCTCCCATCAGATCCCGAGGACCCCAGCCCCACCGGTGCCCCCAGCCCCTCCAGATCTTTAATTGCACTTTTGGGCCCAAGGGGAGGCTTTGAAAAGCCGTCTGAGCTCTTCCCCAGAGCAGCAGAGTGGGTGCGAGGCACATCCCAGCCCCGCTGCGCACGGGGGAGCCGGCCGAGCCGCGGCCGCCGGCCAAGCGCCGCAGGAAGCGGTAAATCAGCGCCAGGTCCCTGCTCCCCCCCCCGCGGCCCCAGCCCTCGCCGGCAGCTCCGGCGTCGGCCTCGGGGACCTCCAGGTGAGGTCATTTCCTCTGGTTAAAACTGCCAGCGCGGCGAGAGCTGGCGAGGGAGCTGCGTGAAAAGCCCCAGCGCTGGGAGTCGCAGGGATTTTTTTATTATTATTATTTTTTTCCCCCTTCCTTGTTTTTCTTGCTTAAATGCATAAACTGGGGTGGGACTCCAGGCAGACTAAAACCAAACAGAGCAGTGACCAGACTGCGAATTCACAGGCTGAAGCAGCTCCCAGCCGCCATGCTCACTGCAGCAACAAAACCCTGCAGGAACCAACTTGCACAAAATCCCCCCCATCTTCCTCCAGCAGGGCCAGCTGAGGTGCAGGGGCCTCATCCAGCCCCAGGTGCTGTGCCTGGGGATGCCTGCGCGTGGGAGAGCGCAAGTAGGAGCCCTGACCCTGCCATCCAGCTCCGTAACAGCTCCACATCGGATGGATGCAGCGATGGAGGCCCGCGGGTGTTCCGTGCCCTCCGAGGCACACAAGATGCATTGCCCTCTGCCGCGCGAGCCCAGCACCCAATGACCTATTTGGCAGGAATTCAGCCCAAACGGGGTCGGTTCCCATGAGCCAGGGGGCACCACGGGCCTGTCTGCAGCCAGCAGCTGCCCCTCGCATCCCTTTGTAACCATCTCACACCGCCGGTGCCTTCGGCACCATCGCTCCCACCTCAGCCACCAACTATTTCAGCCGCTGACCACTCCCAGTTTCCAAAGCAGCTACAGAATTAC
Organism: Heteronetta atricapilla; assembly: GCA_011075105.1. Lineage (NCBI taxonomy): Eukaryota > Metazoa > Chordata > Aves > Anseriformes > Anatidae > Heteronetta > Heteronetta atricapilla. The sequence continues at coordinate 4,539,402 of CM021758.1, forward strand.
AGATTAAAGCACTTTATTTTAATAAGAGGCTTATTAACCTATTTATTTTGCATGGGGTCCAGCGATAACACAGAGCGGGCTCCTTCACAGGCAAGCCAGACACGAAAGAGCCTTTGATCTGCTGCCTTTGAGGCAGGCGAGGGCCTTTTGCCTTCCTCACCACGTAGGTGTGGATTTCTTTCTCCTGGCATGGAAGTTCAAAAACACAACAAAAAGCCAGAGGTCACGGCAGAAGGGCAGCCTCCGCCGGGGAAAGGGGCTCGTTGGGGATGAGCTTGAATGAGGTGGGCTTTTTTTTGGCGGGGGCCACAGGCCGGGCGCAGGCGGCCGCATGCATGGCCCCGGCCCACGCAGCCAGGCCCGGGCTCCTCAGGCGAGGGCCCGCCGGGTCGGGAGGCAGCGCTTCCTGGGGTGGAAGAGCAGGGTGCAGGTGTCAACGCTGACACAGGCACGGGGCCGAGCTTCAGCAAACACCAACAGCTCCTCCGGGAGGGCTGGGGCCCTCCTCCGGGAACCGCCAGAGCGACAGGCGGAGGGCCCCGCTGCCTTTGATATCCGAGGCCAATAAACGGCCATTTGTCAGGAGCAATGTTTTCCCCACATGTCAGCTGCGGTTTAGAAGCTCCGAATTTCACACAAGCATGATGCAGTGACATGAATTCTGCTTCAAACTGGTTTTCTGTTAAGACAGATTCTCAGAGAGACCCAGAGCTGCCGGCTGGAGCCGGGCTTCTGCTCGCTGCCCTCTGCCACCCTCCACTCTGAGAGGTGATGCCAGCAAGCCCTCAGTGCCCTTCCCTTCCTCCATCCTCCCCAGGCTGGCAGCTGGGGACCTGTTTCCAGAGGCAGAACCCACAGCAGAGGTTTTAGACCATGCTTTACATTAGTAGCGACAGCACAAAAGCTCCTCACGGCTGGACACCCGTGGGCATCCCCTCCACGCTGTGCCAACTCCAGGTAGGGGTACGATGTGTTCCGGCAAGAGCCATGTCTGCAGCCACCCCAAACCCCAGCTCCAGCCCAAACGCCAGCTCCAGCCCAAGCCCCAGCTCCAGCCCTCCCACAGGACGCAGCCCGCCTGAGCCCCCGCGAGCACACAAACGCTCCGGCGAGGAATGCGGCCTCGGCCGCTGCACGGCCAGACAGCTCCCATATTCCTGCAAGAACCCTCCAGCCCGCCCCAATTAGCTTTTCTGCAGATCCCATTACTTCTAGCCACAAAGACATTGTTCAGTTTATTCCCCTCTAACAGCCGCAGGAGCATGGCTAACATATTCCTACAGGCTGCTCGGCTTTCTTATAAAACAGCACAGGCAGCGCACACACCTGGAGCAGCCCCAGCTGCCTGCCTGTGTTACAACTAGTTTGGTTTCCCTTCTGGAGTGAAATCTGATCGCCCCGAATATTGCATTTCACTGGGGCACTCGCGACATAACGTCAGGCTGAGGAGAGCGGCGAGGGCAGGGGGCCGGGCACAGCCACCGCAGGCTGCTCTGCTCGGGGAGCACCACCACCCCTTTGCCTTGATAGCACCCCAGCCCCGCAGTGATTCCCCATTTTCCACCCATGAAGGAAGGCAAGGGCAGTAAAACCCTTCCTCGTCCTGCTAAAATGCCAGCCCCCCCCCTCCCCAGGAATGAGGATGCTTTGCTGGCTGGGTGGCTGGAGCCACGGGGACAGCAGCGCTGGCTGCAGAGGGAGCAGGGGATGGGAAATCTGCGGCTGTCTTTGGTTTATTGGACTCACCGAGGAGGGGAGTCCAGGAGGCACCTTCCGAACCTTTTTGGGCTGTCCATCTGGGTGAAAGAGAAGAAGAGAGGATCAAACTTTCGAAGGGGGTTAGCAGGAGGGAAAACAAGCTACAGCTAAGCCAGGGACAGAAAATGCATCTGCAGATAGAGGTCAGACCTCAGATGTCCCATAGCCAAAGGGTCAGTAGTGAGAGCAACTGAGGATGAGCCTCTCCTCCTGTCCCTGACTCCTCGTCCCATCTGCACCCTCAGGGCGAGTTTCACCTGCAAACCGAGCCCGCAGGACAGCTGCAGTAAGGGATGCTCAGCAGGCACAGAAAGGCTGCGCTTGCTCCTTGGATGAGACAGAGCCCATAAATAATCCCTCACTAGCTTTTTTGGACACAGTTTAACTCTAAGTTGGTTTACGAAGAGAGGATGTAGAAAGAAAACAAATGCAGCAGTGGATTTGTATTTTCATTTGCTCCTTAGAAGATAAATATTTCAGAAAGCTTCCCCCCTGCGGGACAGCAGCCCGGGCAGCATCTGAGCCGGTCCCTCCCAGGTCCAGCCCCAAACAGCTGGCAGGGTGGGAGACAAATTTTGGGGGGAGGCAGTGAGGAAACATCCTGAGGAATGGCTCAAGAGGAAGCACCGGTTAAAAGTTTGTGGAGCCAAGGACTCTGCTGGGTAGAGCTCAGGAGGAGAAATTCATCACACAGAATGGAACGGTGCAAAAAGTCATTTCCCAGGCTGACAACTTAAAGCAGCACCTTTTTCAAGTGGCAATATCAAAGCAAATGCCTTTTTCTGAAAAGTACTGGAAAAAATACATGTTACACTAGGTCACTTCTGGTTTCGTTTGCTGGGGAAAGCCTAAAATAGCAACAAAGAGACTTTTGGTGGGGGTGAGGGGTGGAACCATGACAAGAAACACAAGTTCTGGTGAACTGGGCCTCATCTTCACTCGAAAATTAAATTCACACTCAACCTTAAACTCCACTGGAAGCAAAATGCCCAATTTCCAGGTGGATCCAGATGTGGGCAGCTGGGCAGGGAGAGATGTTGGAGCCAACCCCACCACGGTGGGGTGCGCAGCTCCCCGACCTCGTGCTGCTGCAGCTCGCTTGCAGTGGGACCAGGGCTCTGCTGAGGGCCATCAGCCACAAAAGCACCTCGAAGGCAGCCCAAGGTCTTCCAGGAACAACTACTGATGTGCAATGTGGCTGGAGGTGTTTTTACAAGAACCTCAAGCCATTTGCATCTTTCACCCAATCTGACATTTGCTGGAAAGAAGGAAATTCCACTGGACTGAGAGTCCAAATTCCCAGGTGGTTTTTGTATATATACTTTTTTTTTTTCTTAAAAAAAAAAAAAGAAAGCAAATGCCAGATTTGCACCTATGTGAACACATGGCAGCTTCAGCATTTTGATTTCTGAGGACAGACCTGACCCAGGCTCAGCACAGACCGAAGCGATGACATCAGGGGGTGCCAGAAGTGACTTACCTATGTTGCTCTCAGCACCTCTCCTGCGAGGATTGTTGGGGTAAGAAAAATACTGAGACCCCCCTTTCACCCCAGTGGGGGAAAGCGTGCTTGGACTTGCGATTCCCATTTCGCTGGGCAGGAAACCAGTCTGCAAACAAGGAGACAGAGAAGCCCTTCCATGTGATTACGCTGGAAAACCACCGCGCTCCCTCGGATAGAACAGAGCTGCCTTGAGCCACCCTTGCACAAATTCAGCCAAGAGAGAAAAAAACAGTAAGCCAAAGGGCCAGAAGGAAATAATGTAAATACACGGGTGGGGATGAATACATGTGCAGCAAGAAAAGGTTTTTTCAAGCTGTGTTTTCCCACTGGACCCCAGCGAGGAACCTCTCTACAAGCCAGGGGTGCACTCCAGCAGGTGCCGTAGCAGGGAGCATCGTGCTCCCATGCTCACCGTGCCACCTCGCTGCCCACCGGGCAGGATGAGACTCCACCAACGGTTTTAGGACCACAATCTGCTAGGATGGCCAAGAGGAGGCGACCGTCAGGCTGATGGGCTCTGTGTCTCCCTCGCCATCCTGCCGGCAAACCCAAGCAAGTGGGAAGCATCTGCCTGAGGCCACGAGCTCTGCCCATGTGGCACCCACGAGGGGCCCGTGGGTGGTGGTGTACTGCTGGGGACCCGGCTGCGAGGTCTCATTCTGCTCGATGTGGTTTCACTGGCTTATTCTGCTGAGTAATGTACCCCATTTACTTTGGGGTAAGAACTCTCTCCCTTTTCTCTCTCCCCCTCTTCAGGAACAGCTGGGAGCTGGGCGGATGCACCAGGACAGGAACAAAGATACAGCGCTCACCCACCAGCAAACCCGTGCGTTAGAGCCCCGTTCCTGGAGGAGCCCCTGCGCTGTCTCAACTCTCAGCCGTGCCTGAACATCGCCCTAAACACACGTTTTATCTCGGTTGCAAGACATGGGAGAGGTTACACTGTCTGTGGCCCATCTGACCGCACATCTCCAAGTCCCTCCCTGCCTGTAAAACCAAGCCCACGATCCCAGTTCCTCTCCAGTCCCTGGTGGCAGGCAGCCAGACCCATCGCAAGCGAGGCAATGGAGCTGCAATGCCTTTTCTCTTGGTGTTTTTCTCTTGTGTTTGTATCAGGGAAAAGTCAAATCTCTCTTTCTAAAAAGAAGAAACTCCTCCCTTGTGTTTATCTGAGCTGACCTTGGGGGGAGCCCGGCCCCAGGGGAGCAGCACGGCCATCGGCACTGCCCCTCGCACCTCGGGAGAAAATTACTGTATTTATGTGGAGTTTAACAGGGCTGGCAAAGGGCCTTTGAGTCACAAGTTTAGTTTCAAGTCATCTTCAGAGGACAAGTTGAAATAAAGGACGACTTCGAGCTTTTGAGAAACCGGAAAGAAAAATGGACTGCTGTAAAGCTCAGCCTCCTCAAAAAAGGGGTCGGGGAGGGAAAGAGTATTCATGTATTCACAGCTGGTAGAATTCCTGCAATCTGTTCCACCGGTCATATTACCTTTGCGCTGAAAATGCTATGTGCCATGGAGCAGCTTGGCCAAGAAAAGCAAGGGGCTGGAGGAGGTGCCGGTGGCCGGTCACCGCTGCCCTGCTCCATCCGCAGGTACCTCCAGGAGAGCCACCGACGTTTTAAGGAAATTTCCCAGAGAAAAAGGCATTTTCTTCCCCTTCCTCACCCTGGTAATGCTTCCGGAGACAGCTAAGGGTTAAGTGAATGGGGAGCTGCAAATCTGCCTCAGTGGGGGTGTTTTGGGAAGGAATGATGGCATTTTGGGAAGGGCATTTTGGGGAGGACGGTGCTCCCAGGCATCTGCCATCGGACAATTTTCTGTCACTTCTCCAGCAAACCAGGTTCGAACCCCCGGCCAGAAGCGGAGCCAGAAGCAACAACTGTTCTGGGGGCCACGGCGAGCAGGCAGACGGCCCCGCTCGCTGCCTGCGACAAGAGGGGTTTTGTCTCCCCTCCACATCAAACGGGCTCCGTCTCGCCCGCTGCCACCCGATCCGGCCCCGCGCGCCCGCGCCAGGGCCTCTCCCAGCCCGCGGCACCATTTGCCCACCCCACGTCTGTTACCTTATATCTCCCCCTCCTCCACCAAACCCCAGCAAAACCATAACATTAAAAAGCACGGCTTGGCATCTGTCCCATTTTTATTTTAGCAGCTTCAGTGGTAAATTAAATCCACTCTGGCACAGACAGCCAGCACAGCTGTTTCAGCAAAGGAAACATCCTCAGTTCAGAGAAGAGGAAATTATGACAAATTTGTGTAAAATTAAAACACGTAATATGTGTGTGTGTGTACATCTATAAAATAAAAAGCTGCCCAGCCAAAAGCTGTTCCAAAAGCTGGATGAAATGGTGGGACGGCTTCCTGGGGCAGCGCTCGGGCACCAGCGCAGGGCTCTGGGGGCTCTCGCAGCAGCACATCGAAGCGGAGGTGCTCACTCCTTCCCAAAAAGCTATTTCTGGCTGCCCGCGGCAGCAGGCGAGATTATCTCAGTGCTGGTTGACTGCGCTCCCGGGCTCTGATTTACACCCGCGGGATTCCCCACAGGAAGCAAATTTCCCCCCGCACTGCACAGCCCTGGTCCTGTCCCTGGGCTTCCCACGGGGCAGCTCAGCGGGGCACGGCTGCTGCCGCGAGGGGCAGCTCTCCCGCGCCGTGTCCCTCCCCGACCACGCTGATGAGCATCGATGGAACCAGCAGGAACCCAGCCACCCCCCGATGCCCACCCAGGCAAGGCAGAGACCACGCTGCAGACTCCCTCTGGCACACGGGGCGATGTTAGTCGGAGAGGGCTTTTGCTCCCTTTTTGTTTCAATCATGGGCTTCTCGCAGGCCGAGCTGCTTCCAGCACGCCCGGGAGCTGCGGTGAGGCGTGATGGAGGTGTCGGAGCTGGAGCTGCTCCACGGGAGAGGCTGGGGGCAGGAAGGGAGCAAGGAGAGGAGGGCAAAAAGGTGCCCTCCAGCAGGCAGCCAGAAGGAGCAGCACCTCCATCACGCTGCTGGCTCTGACAGCCCACGTACGAACCACACTCGTACGAACTGCAGGCACCCGAGAACCCCTCCTGAGCAGACCAGAGGCTTCTCAGGACCCCGTGCCCAGAGGCGCGACGCAAGCTGCCAGGGCGCTTCACATTCCCCTTCCCTGGGCTCTCACGCCTCGCAGCGCAGCCACAGAACGAAGCAGAAATCCCGCCGTGTTTTATCGTTACCTGGTTTAGTCCTGGCATCCCCGTGTCTCTTCCAAACGTGGAGTACGAGGCTCTTTCGCTGCTCTTCCCTACAGGGGAAGAAAAAAAACACAAGAAATGTTTTGTGTCCGAGGGAAGCGGGGGTTCCGCACGCGTGCCCTCCTGCCGAGGCACGAAGCCCGTTCCCGTAAGGCAGCTTCCTGCCCCCGGCTGCAGGGGCACCCGCAGCAGGTAGCGGCTTGCTGCTGGCACAGGAGCTCTTTCAAGTTCACGAGCGGTGGGGCTCGCTCGGTCCCTAAAAAGCAAAACCCCAAACCGGCTGCGATGCAGGGAAGTGCTTGTGGCCATGGAAACTGGCAGTTTCAGACCAAAGCAAAAGCAAAAAATAAAATAAAATACAACAAAAAACCAACCCTCCAGACATATTAAAAAAAGCCATCCGAGTTTGGCAGAGGCAGGGGCAGAGCAAACCCGAAGCCAGGCGCGACTGACCCGACTGCGCTCGCTTCCCATACAATAGGAAACACCATCTCAGCAGAACTGAGCTCCTGCTCCTCACGGATTATCTCCTTCCCCTTTCTTGGTGGATATTCAACTTTCCCAAAGACCACAGGGCTTTAAAGAGAACAGAAAAGCGTCCCCTTCCTCCCCAAGCCCCCGGGTTCAGTCCCCGCGAGCAGGAGCAGCCCCGCTGCCAGCCAGGCCCACGCGCCCCAGCACCGTGAGCACCCGCGGCGGCTCCTGCCAGCGCTCAACCTCACCCTGCCCACGCGCTGCTGAGAATAGTGCTTTCGAGGGGAAAAAATAATAAAAAATAAATAAAAAGAAACCCAAGAGGCACTGTGAAACATTTCCATTCTGAAACGTCCTTGCAGCGCCCTCCCTTGCAGCCACCTCCCTGGAGCACGCTGAGGCCCCGGCAGGCAGCACCCAGGGGTGCCGGGGCAGTGCCGCAGCCCCGGGGAGGGTGGGATGGGGGCGAGGAGGGACCCCTGGGCTGGGAGAAAGGCAACGGCTTTACACTGCCCCCGGGCAGCCAGCTTTGGGGCTTCCCCCATGTGAAGCAAAACTAGACGTTTTTGTAGTGGGGAGCAGGCACTTTTTCACTAAAAAAAATAACAGAAAACTGGACTTAAAATACTTAAAATACACAAGGAGGTTTCCCCTGCTGTTAATTACAGCCTATTAACGGGGCTGGGGAACAGGGCGAGGGACAGGAGATGACCTTCAGAAGGGCTTTGGCCAGGGGCAGGACGTCCCTGTCCCAGCGCAGGGGGATGTGCAGGGATGCAGCCGGGTGGTGATGGGCTCCATGAGCCCCCTGCGAAACCCCTTCCCCAGCTGGGGTGAATGCATCCTGCCCCTGGGCTGGCTTAGCAAGCAAAACTGGAGGGGGAGGATTTTGCCAATCTGCTGACCCTGAAGCCTGCTAAGATGCAGGTTAATGCACCGGGGCTGCAGCGGGGCTGGCAGGCAGCTACAAGTACCATGAAGAGGTTTGGGGGAGCAGCTGAAAGATGGGGGGGAGAAAATGTCCCCAAACCAGCCCCAGTGAAACAGGCAGAGAGGTGGGATGGGAGAGGAGGCTGCTCGGTTTTGCAGCCCCCGGCACTGACTTAGTTTGGGGCCCTGAACTCAACCCCAGATTTCGGAGCGGGTCCCTCCTCCGCGGCAGCTGAACCCGAGAGCCCCAGGAGGGACCGGGCGGCTCTGGCCCCGCCGTTTGGCATCGCTCCTCCCCATGCTGGCATCCCAACGGCCAGGCCCCGCCGCTGTTTCGTTTCAGAGGCTTAAACGTTAAGTAAACTAAGGTCAAAATGTCAGAGGACAGATCTCTTAAATGACCTAATTTTTAAAAGCGCTTAGCGGCTATATTTGCCGCAGCGCCGGCGGCGTTACACAAATAACTCAACAAGTTGTGTCATCAGGGAGACGGCGATCGCTCCTAAACCAGAGGAAAACCAGGGTAATTCCACAATGGTTTAGCTGTTAAGCAACCACGAGCCCTCTCTTCTGCAAACACGTCGCTGCTTCCACACACTGTAAGCCGGGGGCAGAGCGCCTCGTCCGCCACCAGCCGCCCTGACGGTCTCCAACGCCGCGCCGAAAGGCGCGCGAACAGAAATACGACTGCAGCCCGGCCTAAAGTCTGCCCAATCTTTCCCAAAAACCTGCTACTTTCCTCTGACGTGATTCACGGCAGGAACGAGGCGCGCCTGGTCCCAGCGAGCCGCGGCACCCTTTGGTCAGCAGCGCTCTGCGGGACGGGAGCAGCCTCGGAGCGAGCAGGGAGCGCGGCCCCGGTGCCTGCGCGCGCTCTGTTCCGTAAGGACATAGAAAAAGGAAAAAGCAGCAAAAATCTCAGCAGCAGAAGTTTTAAGTTCAGTTGTCTAGGAAAAACCAGGCGGGAGGAGGAAGGCTGGAAGAATGGCAAACTTTTCTGGATCGTAAAAAATACTGAGCCTATTAAAAAAAGAGCAGGCAAAGCTGAAGTTGGCAGGAGGAGGTGCTGTTTCTGGTGCCGGGGAGGTGCCTGGCAGCACGCGCAGCAAACCAGGCTGCTCCAGGACTTGGCACAGCCCAAAAAAAAAGGGCTAAAGCCCAGCAGAGCAGCATGGACCACAGTGGAAGAAAATCTTGGTAGAGCAAATGCCAGGAATCTCCCCAAACACCACCTCCAAATGACTCAAATCCTACAGGATGAGGAGGCGGGCAGACATCAAGCGAACTTTGGAAAAAAATCAGGATAGCAAGAATAAAAGCCTTTGAATGAGGAATTGGATTCCAAGGGAATCCCGTCCTTTGGATTCGCCCCTGCAGCTTTTAGCACGCAGAAGAGAAGCACTGCGGAGAGCACCTTAAAAACAAGGTGCACCCAGAAACTGGCCGGGAGCATTTCGTATTCGCGGCGTTCACTGGTGTGCTTTGCTGCGAGCCCTGCCATCCATCCCCCTTTGCCAAGCCCTTCCCTTGCCTTCAACCCTGCTCAACAAGTGCTTTCCCAATCCCTCCCCTCTCCCCGGCGTGTCCTCTCTTGCAGGATCCCGCAGCGCCGGCGCTCAGCCGAAGCCCTCCCCAGGGCTGCGCCCAGGACTCCCGTTCTCCCCTCCCAGATTTGCTCCCGGAGCGAGGCGAAACAACAGGATAAAAATTCCTCTTTCTCGAGGCGAGCCGCGAGCTCCGGGAGGAGCAGGGTCTGGCCTCGCTGCCCCGCGTCCCGCAGCCCTTTTCGCCCCCCCGGGGCTGAGCGCAGGCACCTCCCCTCCAACGCAAGCCGGGCAGTGCTTTCACGCAAACCTGCGGTTTTGCCGTTTCTCTCCCCGAGACAAGCCCTGCTGGCAGATGCGCACAAGGAAAGGCGATCCGCGTCGCCCACAGGTTCTGCCAGCGCCTGCCGGGAGGACGCAGGTGCCTCGCCGCCGCGCGGCCCCTTCCAGCCCGCGGGGAGTTCACACGGGCGCCCTCGCATCACCCCAGCCCCGGCTCCCACCCACCGCGCGCCTCTCCCAGCCCCGCTAATTCCATCAGAATTACGTCCTGGGGAGAAAGGGGAGGAAAAACACGGCCAGCCATTAAAAGGGGAGGGGGGAAATAGGCTTGGAAAAAAAAAAGCAAAAAAAAACCAGGAGCGTCAACAAGCCCCCATCCGCAGGCAGATTAAAACCATTGTCCAGGAAGAACACAATCCACAACAGCTCACAATGCACACAAGATTAGAAACACTCCTCTGAAAAGAAGCTAATTACTAGAAATAATTACTAGAAAGAAATCTGTTATGGCTTATCAGTTTCCCTGCTGTTTAAGCAATCCCCCCCCCCATCTCCCCCTGCTGAAGATGAATGGTAAAAGAGTGACTGATGTGGAAGATCGGTGAATTAAAACAAAAAAACGCTCCTCGCTCTCTGTGACAAGCTGGTTTGTCACCGTGCCGCGTCCTGGCACCCCCCCGGGGCAGACAGGGATGGCCCCCATCACCTCGTGCCACCCAGGGCCACCCCTAGTGCTTGGACCTCGCCAGGACATCGTCACCCAGCCTCGGGGAGCGGCACCGAGGGGGCACGGGCTGGGATCTTGTTGGAGGGGGCGATGGAGCACGCGGGTGTTGTTACTGCTCCCTGCTCATCGCCGTCACCGTCCCCTGCCTGGCACCAGGGCAGGTTCCTGTTCACGGCGCTAACAGCAGCTCTGTTCCAGGGCTTTTTATAAACTTAGCTCATCCTGTCCACTGCAAGGCAGGCCAGCTTCCCTCCGGGCCAGTCTTGCAGACATCCCTCTCGCTTTTTTCCCAGTGCTTTGCTGCTTAGAAGCTGTGCCAGAGGGGGACCCTGTGCTTTGGGAAGCACCTGACTGGAGACTGCCCTCGCGCCATCCCCTTCCCAACGCGCACGAGCAGGGGCCCGGGCAGCCCTCGGAGCCCCAAGAGCAGCGGGAGCCAGCTCCTGGGTCCTGCTGGGGGAGCAGCCCCCCCCCCCCGGTCTGTGCTCAGCTCCCAGAGCCCAGCTCCCACCGTGCCGGGTGCCGTGCGCTCACCTAAAGACCACCGGTGAGCCCCAAACACCACATGTGGTGTCCCCGCTGAACGGAAAGGAAAGCAGCACTTCTCCTTTCAAAGGGTGCTCTGCGAACTCAAAAACCAGTCCTGGGGGAGGCGTGCGCTGCATGGGGCATCTCTGCCATCTGCAGAGCCTCGCTGCGAGCCCACCGCCCCCGGGTGCCTGCAGCCCCCCTTCCGCAGCCAGCAGCACCCGTGCCTCCAGTCCCTGGGATCCATCGCCTGCTGTGGAGAACCACACGTGCTCCGTCCCTCTGGGATCAAATCTCTCCAGTGCTTTGCGCCAGAGCTTTGTTTCCCCCCCTCCATGGACGCTGTTGAAGCATTTTTCTCCCCATGGCTGCTCAGCCATGCTGCACGCGGAGGAGCCCTGGGCCAAAAGGCCGTGCTTTCCAACGAGGACAACGTTCCTCCTGAAACGTTTCTTGTAGCGGTTTCTGATCCTCCCTGAAGAAGCAGAGGTTGAGGAGGAAATAGATACAAACCCATTCTGGAGAAGGCATTACGTGAGCGCATTTCGTGCACCTTTTGCCCACCCGGTACCACCTGATGTGTCTGTCCATGCTCATCTGCCCCTTCCATCCCCTTACGCTTTAAAATTCACCAGTCCCACTCGACTGCACCATTGGCATCACCTTTCCCAGCCTGTGCCCCCCGGGGGGAACCTTTTGGGAAACCAGGGAGTGACACAGTAAGTGACATCTCCAAAGCTCACACTTCCCTCCCACTTCGCTACTGCTGTCATATGCAAAAAGATTTCTTTTCCTGCTCTCCTTTCTCTCATCTTCCATTTGTGATTTTGCCACTTGAAAAGTTTTCAGTTTGGCAAAGAGGAAGAGAAAATTCCACCTGTGGTCTTCCTCCAGCTTGTCATTCTCAGCACAAGAGCACAGCGACTAAGCAAAACCGATTTATTTATTTTGGAACCTGCTCCAGGAGCCGGTGTTTTCTCCTTTAACCGCATTCAATTTTAGGCACCAAAGCCACTTTGAAATGTCCGGAGGTCCCTGCCCCTCCTGTCTGCACTTCTCACCCCCCTCCCCAGCTCCTGTCCTGGTGGTGGGGCTCTGGGTGCTGCACCCGAGCCCTCGCACGGGCAGCAGGAGGGCTGGGGGCAGCGCAGGGCGCTGGGTGCCACCGCTTTGGTGGCAGCTGCTGGAAGTCACCAGGGCGGAGGCGGCTCCGGCTCCACGTGCTGGGGACCGGCTGGGTTCGCAGCCCCGTCGGGGAGTGCCGCAGTGCTTGCCAAGCACCCGTAGCCCTGGCTTTGAGAGGAAGCCAAAAGCGTCTTCCCTGCACACATCAAAGGGGAAACCTCCGTGTTCCTCCCCGGGCAGCTCCTTCTCGGCTGGAAGCTCTCAAGGCTGCCTCTGCCCCCGGCATGGGATGGGCTGGGAGGGGTCCTCCCCCCGCGCACACCCCACGAAACCCTGCTGCATTACATCAAGGCTCCCCTGCCTTATTAAGGAACATCTCTTCTGCTTTGCTTACATCCTCCTGGGGCAGAAAATGAGAAGGAACAACCGCCCTCGCAGAGGGAGCCACTCGGAAACGCTCTTCCACCTTTGGAAGGCGAAGGACGATCGAACTGCCCCTGCAGCGAGGAGTTTAACGGGGGAACGGGGCTGAGGATGAACCCCGTGCCCCAGACACGGGCCAGGAGGAGGAAGCGTGCTGACAGCCACTTCCCAGGGCCACCCTGCTCTTCTCTTCCCCTTTCTGACCAGCTCTGGAGGAGGAACCTCAGAGCGTGGTGGGGATTTTCTGCTTCAGACACAATTCCCTCTGCTAACCCCACCCTTGCAGCCACAAGCGCTTGCTGGAGGGCTCGACCCACCACTGCGTGGGCAAAGGTGGGGAGGACTAACCCCAAATCCTGGCCTAATGTCATTAGAGCTCTCTAAGACCTTCAAGATGGCTATTTTCTGCTCTTAATCTCTCTCCTTCCACTCCCAACGTGGGAGAGGGAACCAGGTTAATTGTAGCACGCACCCCGGTCCCGCAGGATCCTGGTCCCTGGCACAGCGCGGCGTGCTGTCCCTTGTGCTGCCCGGCACAAGCAATTGAGGAGCTGGATGAGGAATGGAGGAGCCCTGCAGAGGGTTCTGCCCGAGCAGGACACAAAAAGAGCCCCCCAGACCCCCAGAGCCTCAAGGAAGGAGCACCCTGGCTCTCTGCCTACGGCAGCAAGGCAGGAAGGCAGAGCATCCCGCCACCACGAGCCTGTTGCAAGACCTTAAGCATGGGCTGCATCTATTCCCCCCCCGCACGCCTTCCCACCCCTGATTACCGGCTCCTTGAGAGCAAACTCAGCCCTTCCCGTGCCAGCGCAGCAGGCATCAATCTCTGTTATTGCCCTCGGGTGCTGCAGCAGAACAGGGAAAAATAATCATGCACATAAAATCCAGAGGCTGCCGCGCACATCAGGCACCGATGAGACCCTCTGGCCAGCAGCCCCTTTAACCACAGCTCCGACAGCCCCTTCTGGAGCGGGTCCGATGGGGGAAGCAGGAGCACGTAGCGCTCCCTGTTAGATCGCCCCGGTTTCATCCCGCACCTACGGGGCAGCAGAAGACACTTACCCACTAGTCCAGGTCCCAGGAATGGTGATGAAGATATGCTGTTGTGCGACGGCAGGTCCCTGTGCTCGCCGTAGTGGGGGCCTTCACCATAGCTCTGCTGAAGCAACACGGACATGATCAGCGGGAGCCCGGGGATGCTGAGCCGAACACGCAAGGCGTGCGTGGGTATCGACCTGCACGCGCGCCCAACCTAACGCGGTGTGACGCTGCCTGGTGCTGCACGACCTGATGCCGGGGGGGGGAGGAAGGAAAAAGGCCCGAGCTGCTGCTGTATGGGCAGTCTCTGGAGAGACCAAAAACCCCAATCAGCCCCCAAGTCACGTCAGCGCCCCGCACTAACTGGAGGGGCCGGGCTGTCGGGGCGCAGTGCCTCTCGCAGGGAGAAGGGTCAAAGTCAAAGGCACCTCGTGAGCAGGGCACAGAAATGATCCCACCCTCGCGGCGGGGAGCGGGCAGCACAGCTGCAGCATTTGGAGGGGACGTGGCACCAAGGCAGGGACACCGGGAGGCTTTGCCCCATGCTGGCAGCTCCTGCACAGTTCCTGCCTTCTCTCAGCGGCTCAGCACCCGCCAGGTGAGAGGCAGAGAGCCCCAGACCCCCCCGAGCCGGGGGGGGCAGAGGGGGAGAGGAGGAGGTCTATAAAAATGAGAAATGATAGAGCGCCTGCTCCGCCACTGACCTAAGGGAAGGGAACGGTGTCATTGCGAAAACGAATCACACAAACCCATTAAAACATGAGCATCTGTCAAAAAACCACCATTTCAATTAAGTTAATGTCTTTTCTCTCTTCCCCTCCTCAGGCCCCAGTTCTGTGCTGTTGCAGCCTCTGCTGCTTCCCGACAAAATCCTCCCAGATCTCCCTGTCCTCAGCCCCATTCGGGGCCGTCCCCAACCCCGCTGCGCTGAGCCCTCTCCTCCCCATGCCCCGGGAGAGGGGATGCCGCAGGCTCCAGGTCTGGGCGAGGTTTTTGGAGGAGAAGCCTTCTCCAGGGGCACCTCAAAGCAGCAAAGCCTGTGGGGATGAGGTCAGGACCCCCTCTGCCTGCTGTGCCCCCTCTGGTAACAGAAACACCGCTCAAAACGGGGCAAGAAAAGCTGTTCCAGGGTTAGGGCCAGCCTGGGCACAGTGCGCACACTGAGCGGCCATCGCAAAGCCTCCGTTTATTTTCATTTGAGCTCGGTGTTTGTGCTTTATCCTTACCCTTCCTTGGTCAAATGTGGAGCTGTTTTGATCTCCCGTTCCCCAGGAACCTGATCCCGGTCTTTCATCCAAACCTACCGAAAAACAGGAAGAACAAAGGTTACTCTTGCTTTATCAGCAAAGCCTCAAAGGTGTTCTCGCAAAATTAACTCTTCCTTCTACAAACAAAACAATATTTTCATTAATAAACCACTTCCACTTGGCGTGACCGATCCTCCCCTCTCCATCCCCACCTCAGGGAGTTCAAAGCTGATCCCACCGCAGCCTGGAAAGGCTTCAAAACACGGGGCAGTGGGAAGAGGAGAAACGAGTATTTTACCTCCGCGTTACCCCGCGGTGCCGAGGAGCCTGCCCTCCCCCAAGCCTGATGGTTAAGAGGGCTGCAAATTAAGAACCGATCGTGCCCATCCCGGTGCTCCAGCGGGACCCGATTTTTGCTTGTGAGCAGCGTGCAAACAGACTTGCCCACTGCTGGATCGTGGGTTAAAGAACTCAGTTCTCCATCAAAAGAGCCTCGGATGTGACGTGCCGGGGCACACCACCACCTGGGGCTCGCGCCTGTTCAAGGCTATGTTTGATGTAAGCCCCGTGCTCCTGCAGAGGAAGGTGCACGGATGCTGCGGCTCCGATCGGAGCCCGCTCCCACCCGGGTCATTTTCAGCCCTCCCAAGCGTGCCCCGCACAAAGGTGACTCAGCCCAGGATGGCAGCGAACCAACGGGAGGGGTTTTGCAACGTGCCTGCTCGCAGGCTGTGGTAGGAAGCCGCCTCCTTTCATCGCCTGCCAGGTCCGCCCGGGCTGTGCCTCTTGGGCGACCAGCACACGAGGTGCCCGAGGGAGGTGGCCGACGTCCACCGGGACAGAATCGCCCGGGGAGCCGCAGTAGCCGAGCTCCGCAGCTAAATCGGGCACGGCGACTGCACGGAGGAAACCTCTCCTGGCAGGCGAGGCTGGAGCCCTGGCCCGGCCG
The DNA here is from genome assembly GCA_011075105.1 of Heteronetta atricapilla. Classification (NCBI taxonomy): domain Eukaryota; kingdom Metazoa; phylum Chordata; class Aves; order Anseriformes; family Anatidae; genus Heteronetta; species Heteronetta atricapilla. Next base: position 4,555,158 of record CM021758.1, read on the forward strand.
AGCAGTGGGATTTCCGACCCGGCGTGCGGTGGATGTGAGCCAGCACTCGGGGCTCACCGAGTGGGCAGGATCCTGCACCCATGGGTGCCGCAAGAGACCGGCACGAGGCACAGAGGCCGTGCCCCCTCCACCTGCCTTCGCAGAGCTGGGTGGGCTGCGGGGCTGCTGGGGAGAGCTCCCGAGCCCACGAGAGGGTTGGAGCCGCCTCTGCCTTGACACTGCACGGACCCCGTCCCCATCCCCAAAGCCGGGGGCTCCGTGGGCTCCCCCCGTGCCTTGGCCAGCTCTGTCCTGGTGCCAGCAGCCCAGGTGCCAGCAGGATTTATGGGATGTTTGGCTCCAAACAAGCAGCCCCGACAGGAGGAACTGGGGGAGCAGCGAGGGCTGGGCAGTTTCAGGGCGCGCTCTGCCTGCATTTTAGCAAAGCTGATTATTATGGCAAACACGCCACGGATTTGTCTCCTCCGCTCCCCTTACTGTTCATTTAACCAGAAACTTCTTTCAAATTACATCCTTCTATTTCTGTGCCTTTGTGTTAATCATTTCCCCAGAGAATTGGTGTTTAATTGCTGTCTAATTTGCATAATTATGCATATTAATCTCCACACCTAATGAATATTCATAATTCTCATTTAGATTTTGTTTTCTAATCAAAAATTTCCAATGTGATTACTGTGCAGAGCAGGGATAAGCCTCTAATAATACCTTGGATACTAGGGAGAATTACTGCCAATTCTCCCACCTCCTACTTCCTAGAATAAACTTTTGCTTTGCTAATGTGTTTTTCTAAAGCAATTCATCTGCATACCCCGCAAACACCAGTGGAGATCGGGAGGCAGAAAGGCTCCTTCTATTCATCTTGCTTTCCCGGGTACTTTTGGAGCATCCCAGCAGTCGGGGTGACGACGCCAGCAGTAACCGCAGCCTCGGCCACCCCTGGCAAAAACTCAGCCCCTCGTGCTGGAAGGACGAGGACGGTGGCATGCCCCGGGGGCTGCAGCCAGCGAGACCCCCCCAGGCCCTTCTCCAGCCCCCCTGAAGCCAGAGGAGCTGCCCCAGGGGGGGATGCTCAGTGGGGCAGCCTCCTGGAGGGGCTCTGGTGCCTAGAAGCCCGTGATGAATTTTTGCCCAAATCCCTAATAATAATAATGAAAAAATAAAAGATCAAAATTCACCACCAGGCTCGCCCAGGGAAGGAGGGAGGAGGCGGAGGCTCAGTACAGGGGGAGCACCAAAGGGCTCGCTCGGTGCCCAAAGCGGAGGCCAAGAGGCTCCGGTGCCGCGAGCCGGCCGTCAGCCTCGGACACAGCCCAGGGGAGCCGAAGGGGCCCTTGTGCCTCCAGGCACCCGCGGGGCTGCGGTGAGCCGAGGCTGTCGCTCTCCCAGCCGGGCAGCCAAGCCAGCGGCACGCAGCCCAGCAGCAGGCGCAGAGGCAGAACGGGCTCGGGAGCCTCCAAATGTGCCGGTGCCGGCACACCGCGTGGCGGGGCCAGCCTGAGGACCGAAGCCTTTTCAAACAGCTCGAAAAAATGGTCTCCCGTCTTCCCAAGCTATAGCAACCGGGGCGAAAGGTGCCTGCAGAATGTCCCATTTTCAGCCTGGAGGTGTTCTGAGAATTCAGGCGTTTCTGGGATGAAGCCAGGACAGAAAAAAACCACCCTGCCCACCTTACATTTCTGGCAACTGTCCCAGTGTAGTGCCGACCTGCTCTCCTCTCCCTTTGTATCAGATCTACAACTCGGCAGCAAATGCCCTCTGCCAAACCCATGAAAACCCAAAGATGGCCAAAAGCAGGTGAAAACCACCCACCCGAGGCTCAGCGGGGTTTTGCTCAGCCCACACCCCGCAAGGCTGCGGGGCTGCTGCCACCACCACCCACGGCCACGCTTCCCCCAGCCTCTGACGCTCACCCATCGCTCCCGGTGCTCCGGAGCCTTCCCCACGGCACCAAGCAGCTGGGCTGGACCCAAAAAAGAGGAGGAGGAAGGGGAAGGAGCAGGAAATGGAGACGTCTGGGCTGAGAAGGGCCCAGGGCGGCAGTTGGGGCAGGCTGCAGCAGCTCCAGCACATCCCCAGGTGCTTGCCCAAGCGAGTGCAAGCCTCTCACCCAGACCCTTTGGTCACAGCGGCCCAGCGGGTGAGGCCACATGCCTCGTCCCCATCCCGATGGAGGTCGGGAGGGCTTTGGGCACGGCCAATGAGTTTCCTGCCTGCGGGCACTGCTCACCTGCTGCGGGGAGAGCTGCCAGGCTCCCCCAGCCCTGCGAGGGCACCACGCCTCCAAAAGTCACACCTGAACCCCTCAAGGAGAGCTCCAAAAAATCCCCCCCCGGCTCAGGGACCTGCCTGCAGGACATGGCTGTCACCTCCTGCACTCCCTACCTGAGCGTCCCCACAACGGGACAGGGACCTGCGGGCACCTCCCTCCCCAGCTCTGCCTCGTCCCCAGAGCAGGTTTCCTGCACACGACCGTGCACAAGGTCCTGGGCAAGAAACAAAGCCGAGGCCCCAGCTGAGATCGTATCAGGCTCGCGTGGCAGGGAGCAGGACTACTTTTGCACCAGCAGGTGTACCCCCGGCACAGCCCAGCTTCTGAGCTTCGCAGCGCTGAAAACGCTCTCCCAGCACAGGGCACGCGCGCGGTTTCTGCAGACACCCACACGTGCACGCAGCTGGTCGGGGCCAACTTTATTTTAAAATAAAACCCTTTTCCAACTAACCAAGTTTAGGCACACTTTCCAATTCAGAACAGACAAAAATAGGAGCTACCTCCTCTCTCCATTAATACAGTTATTAAAAAACGTACAGATTAATTGTGCATTTTAATAACCCCGATCATGAATATTCATAATGCATTTCTTGCTCGTGTTCTAATTAAAATGTACTAATAGAATAAGATGTAGCTGTCAGACAGTCATTTTTTTTTCCTTACGATTTCTGTGCCGCAGCTAAGAAGAGCTGATAGACAAGAACTGCTCTAAGCTCTCAGCACGGATAAAAATAATGTGTCCAAACTGAGCCCGAGTAAAAGCCCTCCGTGCACCACGAGGTCCTGCGTGCCCTCGCCACCCCAGCACACCCTCCAAGGACACATTCAAACCACTTCCAGTTGTGAGAGGACTGCTTTTAGCAGGGCATTTACCGCATTTGCTGCCCCAACCTTGCATGCTACGAAGCATCTCCTGCCTTCTGCATCCCTTTCCAGAGGCGAGCAGGGTGCTGGTGCGTTTGCTCCGCCGCCTGTCCCACCCCACACGAGCTGCGCGGGCCCCAGGGGCAGCTCCCCATGCAGGAGGGAACCTGCAGCTCTGAAACCAGCAAACTGGTTCAGGAGGGTGTGTGGTTTTCTGCCCCGTTCCCACATCCCAGCAGCAGCCACGTGCGCTCCTTCCCACCCCGTTCTCCGCAGGCTGCTCCAGCCCCCGCGCCTGGGATGCCTGGAGCTGATAACACCATGCAGAGATGCTGGCTCTGGTTTCAGTCAATAACCAGAGCCCTGGATGCTACCTGGGAAGGCGTCCTGCCCCTCGAGCCACCGGAGAGCTTTCAGGAGGGCGCTTCTCAGAGCTCTCAGCTCCTCTGTCCCAGCACAGCTCCGGGATGCAGCTGGCAGGGAGCGGGGCTGGCTGTTGGAGGTCTCCACCATCCAGCCACTGCAGGTCCTTCAACAGGAGCTCAATCCCCAGTAATCCCTTTGGAAGCAAAACCCCCAGGGCAGGCAGCGCTCCTCTGGACCCAGGGGACACGCAGGGACACACGGAGTGGGACGTCTTGCCCCCAAGACTGCTCGGTCACCATTTGTGCACCAAGAACAAGGGCTTGCTCTTAAACCCTGCACCAAGGGACACCTGGAGGAGCACACATAAAGCTGCAAAGCTGTGGTCCAGTACGTTCAAACACCTTGAAGATGCCTCGCTTTTGGCCTCAGAAGAAGGCAGTGGCAGCCCCGTGCTAAGGGACAGTGAGGGACATCGGTGGGGATGTCACTGGGGGACGCTGCGTGGCTCGGGCTGCAGCTGAGCTGGGTTGAGCTCTTCCCTCCCCCTGATGCCTCCACCCTGCCCAGCACAATCTGTCAGCATCAAAGCGCCCTCCTTAATCTGATTCCCATCAAAATACCCTTTATTATTATTATTATTTTTAATAAATCTATTAGAAATATTAAGGCCAAGACCCTGCTCTGGGAGCAGTCACAGCCCTGGCTTTGCTGGAGCACGGTGATGCCCAAGCACGAGCCAGGTGGCTCTGGTGGCCCTCGTCACAGCAGGATGGGAATACAGAGCTGGGAATAAAAACCCCACAAGCAAAAGCCCACCAGGGCCGTGCCCACGAATACGCTGGGCAGCACAGAGGGTGCCCACGCGACGCCCAGTGCCTGCCTCTGCCGGAGGTGGGATGCTGCGGTGACAGCCACCGGTGCCACCGCAATTTGGTTTGAAAGAGAGGTGACAGAAGGCTGCTTGATAAACACTTCCAAATTAAGCAGCTTTGTGTCCTAATCGCTCTGGCAATCAGCCTCACAGCAAAATCTCTGCTAAAAGGGATTTGAAATCAATAAAATTAGTCGACTAGTAATTAGCTGTAGTCCCAGTCAAACCAGCAAAGTTGTTTTTCCTGGTGAGGGTTTGCTCCCTGGGCCCACACGCTGCCGCCCGGCGAGAAACAACAGCCCTGACGCATCCCAACACCAAGGCATCCTCAGGGAAAGCTCCCCCGGCCGCCGGCACAGCCCCGCCGAGGGGAAAACCGGGGTGTTTTGGAGCGGCTGCCTGTTTATTTACCAGCCCCGTCCACCCCTGAATAGGAAAAAACAGATTTGAATGGGAGGCAGTCGCCGGCTGTTTACAGGACGTTGATTGTGGACGGGACTATACAATTTGTTCACTTCCTTTTCCCGGCACACGACAAAACAATTCCACCCCCCCCCAACCCCAACGCAAAAAAAAAAGGAAAAAAAAAAAAAAAAAAAGGAAAAAAAATCAAGAGCAAGCAGGGCTGAACACCTGGAGGGCAGCTCGGGATGCTCGGCGCTGCCAGCCGAAGGGCAGGGAGGGCTCCGTGCTGCTGCTGCCAGGGAGGGAAGCGAGTGCTGTGGTGGGCCCTCCGGATCAGGCCCCCAAGGACGGATGGACCCAGCTGGCGCCCTGAACGGAGCCTGCCATAGCAGAACCCTACAGGTTTATGGGGCAGATCCTTCCCCTTTGTGCTGATGAAAGCACAAGAAATTCAAAACCAAGGCGCACGGGGCCATGCTGCACAAGCGCCCGCGCCCCTTCCCTGAGGGGGATGCCTGCTGCTGGCTCCCCCCCCCCCAGACGCATGCCCGGGGATAATTTTGACTTATATATAAAAAAAAAAAAGCTGATTCCGCCACTTCCGTGATCATTAATTCCTCCGCTTTGCATCTGCTCTGGCATCTCCTGTGTCGTGTTCTGGTTCAGCAGTTGCTGCATGGTCCACACTCAGAGTGGGATTTTAGGAAATATTTGGGGCTGGGGAAAAATGGGAGAGGTACCCCAAAGGGAGCAAGGAAAAATGATCCATTCCCCTCTGGCTTTGGGCGAAGGATGAGTATGGAGACAAAGCAGGAAAGAGAAATTAAATCTCCAGATAAAACAAAGCCAGAAAGGGGAAAAAAAGCCAAGGAGGTATTTTGTACTCACAGTCTTTCGGAAGATGGTCTGCGAGATGGTGCACGTGGCGTTTCCAAGCAGAGCTCCATTTGCAGCCCCTGCCGTGGGTTAGGGCAGTGCTTGGCCTGGATTTCTGAGCCCAGGGGTGGCTGCAAGAGCTCTCACAGGATGGGACAGAATGGGACAGGCTCCACGGCAGCCCCTGGGCCAGGATCGGGGGCCAGGGCGATGTCCCAGGAAGGAGCAGAGGAAACCAGCAGGCACCACACCCAGCACGGGGGCAAGGGGTGCCTGATGCCGACAGCAAGGACAGGGCCCCCATCCCCGTTGGTAATGGGGAGCAAGGTGAGAGCTTGCCCCCTCCAAGTCATAATTAAGAAAATAAATCACCTGGACCAGCCCCGTTGAGGCCGTGCAAAACGGCGCGATGTGCAGGTGGTGGGAAAACGCTGCACTGTGGCCCTTCTCCTCAGGGAAGAGGCCAAACCGCCCGGGTTCGTTAAGTTAATGACAGCCAACGAGGTGAGGCCAGGGCAGCAAGGCCAGCAGGCCTCCTGAGCGTGGCCAGGCAGCCCGCTCCTCCAGCAGAAAGGCACGAAGGCACGAAGGCCTACCTCCCAGCCCTGAGTTAGGCCAGCAAGATGCCACGGGGAGAAAGACAACAAACCTGTGACGACAACCAGAGGGAAGAAAATAAACTTTAAAGCTCAAAACACTTCCACCAGCTGTGAAAACAAAGGCACAGCAATGACCAAACAAGAGCACAAAGGAGCAGCACGAAAACGGGACAGATGATAACGGGGCTGGGCCAGGCAGTGCCTTCAGCAGGTCGGCACCACGCGGGCCGGTCCCACTCGTGTCCCTTGTCCCCAGCCTCCCCGGGAGGCCCTTCCTATGCCCCTTGCCCCCAGGCTCCCCCTGTGCCCACCGCCCCATTCTCGCTTTGCAAGGAGCAGGACGCTGAGCAGGGACAAATTGCGGGGACACGTCCAAGAACAATGTTGGTTTAAGGCAGGCTGATAACAAACGTCAGAATTAGCCTGGCTTTGTTAGCACCTTGGATTACGGCGTAATTCAGAGGATCAGCTCTGCTACCCGTGGATGGAGAGGCCCAAAAAGCGAGGCAACTGCTTCCAGGCAGCTGCTGGCAGCTCTGAGGGTACCAGAGGCCGGGGGCAGCACAGGGCCGACCCTGCAGGCCCTGCTTTGAGCATCAGCCCCCGAGGGGCACAGCACAGGTCCCCCCCTCCCATTCTCCCCACAAGGTTTTGTTGAGGACCCCCAGGAACATGCCCCAGAGCCGTGCTCCCAGCAGGGCTTTGGAAAACCAGCGGGAGGGAACGCTGCGCCAGCCATCGGCCTCCCTGCCCCTTCGCCTTCCCTGCAGTCTGCTCCCAGGCATGCAAACTTGAAAAAGCTTAATATTAAATATGGAAACCCATGGAAGTATGAGAGTCCTTGGCCTACACACTAGACTTGTGCCACTCCAAATTCCCATCTCAAAGCCCCTCTGAGACCTCCGAGGGCTTCCTGGGAGCAGTGAGCCCACCAGGCAACTTAAACGCGAGGACAGCCCCGCAGAGAACTTCTCCTTCATGTCCTGCATCACATATGTCCGACAACATCAACATGTCTGCTACCACAAAACAACTTAAATCCAGCAGACAGAGGCTTATCTGTGAAGCAAAGGGTTATATCCCATTAAACAGAAAGCTTTGGGGAGAGAGGAGCGAGAGTAAATCCACATCCTGTTTTTTCCAGCTCATTTGTTTTACCACAAAGTTGCACACTCATGAAAGATGCAGACACTCGACACTAACGCACGCATTGTTGTCCGAAGAAAGAATTCATTTTGCTGAGCGCGCACAGCAGCTCGATGCCAGCGGGGAATGAAATACGATGGCTGCGTGTCCCCCGGGACTCCACGCACTGACCTTTCGGATTTCGCAGACAACCGTGTGCTTTGCATATACATACAGATGCTCGCACACCCAGACTATTTTGGTTAGAAGCATTTACCTCTATTTCCGCTCCGATTTGCATCTTTCCAAGTATTGTTTAATTTGCAACGTAAAATAAAATGAGGGCGTCAGAAATGCAATGGGGGCGCTGTCCTTTTGCAGGGGAATAGAAATCTTTTCCTGCTGGGTCTCCGTTGCTCACAGACCAGGAAAATAGGAGCCAGAAGCCCATTTGCTTCCACCTGACCATCAAAAATGTCGCAAGAGAGACATTTCAGATGAAAGGAGAAGACTTTCCTCAGCGATTTCCCTGGGACACGTCCCGAGAGCGGCGCCAGCACCGTGTACGTGAGAGTTCCCAGCCCTCCGCCACTGCCGCCAGCGGGCAGGGAGGCCAGAGGTGGTTAAAAATTAGACAAATTTCAGGCCGTTTCCAAATAATGGGGAAATGATGCGGAGAAACGGCCAAACACCCACAATCTCGGTGGCCTCGGTAGTTTATCTGGGAGCCTTCTCTTCGAGGGAAGAGGGCCGGTGGTTAATACCATGTGGCTAACAGCCCAGCAGCATGCCCTGCGAACTCCCCTGGAGCTAGAGGAAAAAACAGATCACATCTGCCCAGGGAGCACGAGCATGCGTGGGTGGGAGGAAAGCAAAGGGGAGGCACGGCCGAGGCCGTTAGCTCTGCCCCAGAGGCTGGGGCTGCAATCCCGCGGGGCGCTGGGCAGCCCCGCTCCCCGGCACAGGATGCCCTGGACCGCACAGGATACCGGCGCGGGGCTGGCGAGGAGACCTAACATGTTAGCCGAGCCGATGATTCAGCCCACAGGAAGGATCATCTAAGAAGAATTGTTCGACACAATGAGAAAAACTTTCCCAAACAAAGTGTTCTCAACACCACCTGCCTCCTCCGTGGGGCCGAGGCAAGCCCCGAGCTCCAGCTTTTGTTTGCAAATAACTTCAAGACCGCAGTTGCCACAACAGAGGTTCGTCTTTTTTCCCCTTCTCCTTTTCTGAGGGGACAGGGCTCAGCGTGGGGCTCACCCCCCAATCCTCCCCCAAAGCACAGCACTGGGCAGCGCAGCAGCCGCGCACTCACTGCATTCGTCCGATGCCAAAACCCAAAAAAGTTCAGGTTGGAGGGCTGTAAGTGCAGGACTGCGACCCTCTGCGCCCAAACACCCACAGCAGGATCCCCAGAGCACACCCACACCCCATAGGGTGCACGGCACTGGGTCTGGGGGACTGACGGCACGTGGAGCCCACGAGGGTTCCCTCCCAGGCACCGGTTCTTGCATAATTTGGTCAACACGGCACAGCATGGTGAGATATTTACCTTAAAAATGGTTTAAGGACAGATGTGACCTATTTAGAGCTCTGCCAAATATTTCTGTAATTGAATATACCATCGATTATTTAAATTGCATTAAAAAGGGCTGTATTTGATCTATGTGCTACTAAGAAGCACCATTTCCAAGAACCACGACTTTTTTTTTCCCCTCTAACTATAAATACTTCAAGATGTTCACTTGTCCCTTCCCTTGCTAAGAATCCACATCTTTGCATAACCGTGCTCCATGCCCCGAATTCCACTTCTGCCCCTAAAGCCAAGAGGACACATCACAGGAAGAGCTTACCTGAAGAAAAAAAATCAGCTTTGTTTTAAGGGCGACACCGGCTTACGGAGCAGAGCCCATCAGGTGAGGTCTCATCCAGCCTCCTGTCCTCAGGGGAAACCAACGCTGGGACGCTGGTGTTCGCTGCCCATCGGCCTCAAGAGACTTTCTAAAGTCACCTCGGCCAGGGGACACGGAAAAGTTGCTCCAGCTGCTCGTGCCCTGGTTCCCTCCATCCACGACACTCACGTCCAAGCAGCGTGCTATCCCAGACCCTCGAGGACAGATTGAGGCGCTTGTTTTAAACCTACATTTGTCACCTGGCCACGCGCGTGGGGACCAGCTCAAGGGATGGGACAGGAGGGTGGCACCGCTCCCACCAGCTGCATCCCGCTTAAACCAGCCGTGGGGGTACGGACGAGCCCAGCATGGCACACGCGTGCGTCTGGGCTCCTCCTGCACCCGGCGGAGGGAGGACGTGCCCGTGCCACAAGGACGTCCCCAAAGGAGCCAGGGAAGCCGTCCCTACCGTGCCCCCCCCGCTCCCACCGAGCTCTCCTCTCGCTGGACGGTGCCGGGCCGGGGCGAGGTGCCAGCAGGTGGCACTCCTCGTGTGGCACGGCTCCTCGCGCTCTGGGACCGACCAACGCTCCCCCTCCTGCATTTCACACCATTTCCTGGGTGCAACGCGAGCATCGCTTAGCCATGGCCCCTAGGAGCCGGTGTGATCGCTCACGCTAACAGCAAAACCCTGAAAATACCCCCCCGGAAGCCCCGCGAGGACCTCAGGGTTTATTCTGACAGGTTTTATTCTGCAGGGTTTATTCTTACACCACCATGGAGCAACATCTCATCCAGCTGCACCTTTCTCTCGCCCTGCCCCGGACAGGCACCAACCCACTGCTCAGGTCTCACGCTGTCTCCCCCAGGCCCAAAAGCACCAGCCTGGCTTCGCACAACCCCCCCCCAAGCCCCTTGGTGCTGCTCACAAACATCCCGCTGTTAGAGGAATGGGCTGGAGACAAAAAGGGACCCATTAGGTTATCTCGTCTCCCTCTCCTCTACATCGTGTTTTATGTCCTGGGGCTTTTGTCTAGACGAGCGGTAACACTTCTTATCAGGAACGCCGACACAACTGCCTAGCAAAATTCACCATTAGACATTTCTCTGGTAGTTTTCCTAGAGCTGCCTTTTAGCTGCAAGAAGCTCAAGGGAATTATTTCCTCCATGAACAGCAAGAGCTGCCCCAGTGCACAAGTTCTGGGGTCCAAGGGGGTGACACCAGGGGCTCCCCGTGTGCTGGGACACCGCTGGCTGCGCAGGAGCCACTGCCCCACAGCTGCAACTTTGGAAATCATACACACATATAAAAATAGGGAAAAAAACAAGCCACTCCTAACCTCAGCAAGGAAAACCCTGCAAATGTGAGTGACCACTGAAGGATCACACGGATCTCCGGCACACAGAACTAAGCCGCCTTCGGCTCCTCACCGCACCAGGCTCAAGGCTTGGGGCACGCGAGGCACTTGCTGCTTTGGGGAAGAAAGGACGCTTTGCCCCACATTTGTCTTGAGCAAATTCTGGGGCTCACTGGACTTTCCAGGAGTTGCTGAACGCGTAAAACAGCAGGAAACCCAGTGAAAACCAGTTCCCCATTCGGAGCACAACATGCCCAGAAGCCCCCATGACAGGGCCAGGCCAGCAGGGAGGGGAAGAGGAAGATGAAGACCTCGCCGGCTCAGCTGTTTGCAAAACCACAGCTCCACACCTCCCGAGAGCCCCGTCCGCTTCGCCAGGCTGCAGGCTGGAGGGGACGCAGCCGGCTGCAGGAGCTGCCCCAGAGGGGCCGGGACCCCTTGGCCCCAAGCCGAAATGAGGGAGCAGCCCCCTGCGAGCCTCCCCGCTGCCCACAGGGCATCGCGGTGCAGCACGTGCCCTCGGGTTGGCTCCTCTGTCAGGAGCAAGGAGCGCGTCTGCCTCTCCGGGGACCGGCCTCAGGCAAGTCAAGCCTAGTTCTGCTCCTTCTGCTTGCTCCAGCAGCATCCCTCAAACCTCGGGTGCTCCCCAGCATCCCGACTGCCCCAAAGCACGCAGCGTGCTGCCTCGCCCAAACACGAAGCCATGCTTATTTAAAACTCAGAGGTCAGGGTCTCCAAACCAGAGCAAGAGCCTGGGCACAGCCCAGCTCGCTTCTGAGCAGGCAATCTTCAGATAAACTGGTTTCTGTCCCGTTAAGCCCAGATACGCACAAACCACTCGGACTAAACCAAAACCATCTCCAGGCAGCTGGGCACTGGTTGGATCTGTTCCTAAAATGAGATGAAATGAAACCACCCCGCAAGCCCCTTGCAGAGGAAGGAAAGCCCACGACCAGGCTGCGTCACAGCCCCGAACCACGCCAGCCCCCTGCTCCCGCTGTGGGGCTGAGGAACCCCCAGCTCCCTGCGGCCGTTGTGCTCGAGCCAGCCCCACTAGGAGCCCTTTTCCTCTCTGGGCCACCGGCAGCACCTCACTGCAACAGGTTTTCAGGGTCTCACGTTCTGGGGGAAGGCAGGGAAGCAGCAGGAAAAGATGAGCGATTCGCATGTGCCGCACATCCTGCTCCCAAAACGGGATCCTGCGTCCTCGAGCAGCGTTAACGCCCTCGGCCCCTGCCCCAAAGCGGCACCCAAAGGAGACCCCCGAGGATCTCCAGCCCCACGCTCAAGCCCACCTGCCTCCAAATCCCTCGAGAGCAGAATTGCAACTGCTGAAAATCACTCCTTCCCGTCCTCCAAACCCCTGCCAAAAAAGCCCCAGCGCTGCCAGACATCTGTTGGGAAGACCTACCCCGAAAGAGCCGGCGCGGGGCTGCCATGTCCACGGAGCCACCGCAGGCAGAGCCCAGCGCCCCGTGCCGAGCGCCCCAGCCCCGCGCTCCTCCCACCGGCCCCGGTCCCTGCCCACTCCTGCCTGCCTTTGTTCGGGGGACTGCGGAGGAGTTCACTCTAAGGACAGGCAAAGACAGTTAAAAGAAAGTTAGCGGGGTTTATGGAGTGGATTAAGTTTACCGGGGGATTTTATGATGCGCTGCCCGGGGAGCGTGGAGCAGCTCCGCAGCATCTCCTCTGGAGCAGGCTCCCAAGGAGCCTGGGCACAGCCTGAGAGCACCCAGGGCATTGGGAAGGGCAGGGAAAAACTCACCTAAGTGCCCTGTGCTCTTACCCACAGACGTTACCTCCTTAACACAAGCCCTTCTAAAGGCCAGGGTTGGGTTTAGCTGCACCCCTGCTTGCAGGGCTCCATCCAAGCCCGCGGAGCAGCTCTGGAGCAGTTGTTTGCCCTCGAACAAAAGCCATCTCCACCCAATCCTGCGTGGCTCTGTTGTGGTGATACAGGGTATTTGTCTGGCACAGCCTTGGTCGCTGTTTATTGTCTTGCTTTCCTTTATCTGCAGATCTCAAAGCGTTTTATAAATGTTAAACCTCAAAGCCTCTCCAGGGAACAAAACTGTTTCTAGCTATTGTACATATGGAGAGACTTGCCCAAAAATTAGGGCAGAGCTGGAAATGCAGCAGCGGAGACCAGAGCTGACACAGCCTCTCTTGGCACAATATAAAGCAACACAGATTATCCCTTAAATACCTGTGTGGACAGACACATCTCCAGCTATTAACCCACATGTTGTCGAGCCACCGCTTGGAACGAGCCCTTGGCCTGAAAGCCTCGAGTGCTGGAACACAAAAATCTGTACAACTGGCAATCCAAACCACAATGTCTCACTGAGCTTTCAGTTTTCTTGTTTGGGTCAAAAAGCACCAGCCGTACGGTTTCAACTTTTTAGAAAATTATTTAAAGAAAACAGAACAAAAAACCACAATGCTTTTAAAAATACGAAGCGTGCTGGGGGAGAAGCGCTGTTCTCTATTTTTGAGCTGACCCAGAAGGGCTGGCAGAGGCAGCCCGCTGCGCGAGATGCTCGTGCCGGGCTTCTCCTGCCATGTGGCACACGTCCTGCTGTCACAGGGCCCAACTGCAGCCGTTTCACAGCGGGGAGCGCCAGGCCCAGCTCCCCGTCTTTTCACTCCCTTTCTTTTCTGTGCGGTTCAGTTGAAAGGACCCTGAGGAGCCGCAGGAAGCACAAATTCAGGGCCATCCAGGCTCGGCTCTCCCAGTGCTCCAGGGAACTGCTGCGGTGACGGGATGGGAATCTCACCAGTGCTATACTCGAGGGATCACTGCCCGGAGCATCCAGCTACGGGACAGAACTGAAACAGCCGGGCACGTGGGACAGGCAGGAGCCAGTGCAGGAGTGCCCTGCTTTGGGGAACAAGGGTTCAGAAACCTCAGCCTACCGAGGATGGGCAGCAGCGTGAGGCAGCCTCACAGCAGCCTCGTGGATTCTCCTCCAGCTCCGGTGCAACCCCAAACTGCCCTGCCTGGGCTGTAAAGGTTTTGGGATGAGCTCCTACAAAGACCAAGTTTGGTGCCTGACCCAAAGGACCTCTGATTTCAGCTGAAATGTAGCTCTGGAGGGGACCCCAGAAGTTTGCTGTGACCACATGGCTCTGAGAGCGGTTCTCCAAGATGCCCCAGTTCCCAGCCCTTCACAGAGCATCATCCCAGCCCCGAGCCCAGGACCCTGTGCAACGCTCCTGGGTCTGACCCACACCTCGTGCTCTGCACAAAAAGAAACCTGGAAAAGCTGAAGGGGCTACGAAGAGCACACAAAAACCCTACAGGACAGAATTCAAGACCCATCTGCCAATCCAAGCTGCTCACATCCGAGCACCATGCCCATTTGGACAAGCTTCGTGCTTCTAGGCAGCTCCTGGAGAGCCAAAGCCAGAGCAACACCTCGGTGCCATCCGTCCCCAAATTCGGAGACAGGTCCACGGCCAGCCCCTTCCACTGCAGCCCCGAGGGCTGCGAGGCAGCTCCTGCCGGCGGGGTGAGGACAAGCACGGAGCTCGCAGGCACCTCGGCTAGAAACAGCGACTTAAAAATAAACGAGGGCTCAGTTTTGAGTTCTGAGCTAACAGAAACCGAGAGGACTTCTGCAGGATCTCTGCTGACCACAAGGCAGCCAGGACTTCTTCTTCAGCTGTTTCGCCCCCAGACCACTTCTGCAGGTCGGGGCTGCAGCCGCTCCAGCCTCGGGGCTGCTCCGTGCGTCACGGCCCAGGAGGCAACGAAGGAAAGGCGCCGGGCACGGCACTGCCAGGGCTCCTCGGGGCATCTTGCCCAGCCAGGAGGAGAACTGGACTAGAACAAATCCCCTTCCACCCCGGCTTCAAGGAAGAAGACCCAAAGAGCCCCTGGCTGCTTGGGTGAGGAACCACTGCCGTTGGGCCCCTGCGGTTTCATGCACCCACGGAGGGGACCCTGGGTGCTGCTCCCCAGGGAAGCTCAACCTGCGGCTCCTTCCGAAAGGGTCGGACGGGCAGAGTTCACCAAACCACCCACCCTGCTCTTTTTATCTATTTCACACACCTTCGCCCACAGATGGCCAGGGAAAGGCCTAATTAAGGCCGCGATTACTGCTGAGCCTTGCAATATAGGCAGTGAATAAACTGCAGGCAGAGCAACAGAAGAAGGAGGAAAGGAAGTAGGAGAGCTCCCAAATTTAGGGCAAAACCCAACATGCACACCCCCAATTTTTCCTTTCTCTCTGCATAAACACCCAACGGCCAAAGGACTGGGTTGCTCAGAGCCAGAAAAAACAAGGCTGTGACGCGGCACAAGGGGCAGCCCCAGTGTCTGCCACTAATTGTGCTGGGCAAATTGTGCCACTGCCACCGGGCGGGTGCGAGGACAGGAGCGTATGGCCCGCTTCTCCCACCTCCCCGGGGCTGACTGCGTGGAAATGGCTTTAGCCCCAAGCAGCGGGCTCAGGATCCCTGCAAACACCTGGGGCAGGTGGGACTGGGACAAGGCAGCTGAGCTGAAGCGTTCCCCTGCCACCCCGTGCTGGTGGCCCGGGCAGGAGCAGCTCCATACCCGAGCGGCACGGTGTCCCGAGGACAACCGCAGCACAAGGTCACCGCGTGCCTTTTATCCTGCACGCAGACAGCAGCTCGCGCTCCTGTTAACAGCACAGCCAGAGCCTCACATCTGGGGACTCCTGCCTCGGTCCCAGCACCGGGGATGCTGGCTCCAGACCCAGAGAGCTCCCCAGATGTGCTGCAGACCTGCTGGAGCACATTCCTCCGCTTTTCCTAGGAAAACCCTGCTTTTAGGGTTAAAGCAACACCGGTAGTGGGATTGTCAGCGGCACAAATGCACAATCAGGAGGGGAAGATGTGGGGGGAAAGCATCCAACTGGCGAATATAATACTTGGAAGGAAAAGCAGATTTTTAAAAAAATAAAAAATGAGGGGGTGGTAAAAAAAAATCTCAGGAAGTCATCTAGTCATTCCTGCTCTTTGCTGAAACAATAGACTCGGGATGCTGGCTAAGTTATAAATAATCCTGCTGGCTACACAACACAAATACAAGACGGGAGCGGGGTAACTAACTATCGCTCCATGGAAAGTGACTCACCACCTTCGTGCCGCAGACCCAAAGAAGGGCAAACCCCGCGGCCCCGGGGCAGGCTCTGCCGCTGGGACCCGGCACTTCGGGAGCCCAAACCCATGTGGCCCCGAGCCGCAGGCGCCCTTCGTCGCGGCGAGGCTCTCAGCGAGCTGAGGCGCAGCGTGCGGGCTGGTGCCGAGGGCCTGAGGGCAAGAAAGGGCTCAAATTGGGGAAAATAATGGGAAGCCACCAACTCCGCAACATCCTTCTCTTTTTTAGAAAGGAAGTTGCTGCTGCAAGACGACTTCGCTGGGCTGCTGGTGCCCGCTTCCCAAACCTCTCCTCCACCACCCAGGAGCGAACACGCAGACGAGCGGAGCCAACGCGCGCCGGCTCCTGCGGCACGGGGAGAGGCTCGTGCCTGGACAGACCCTGGGGAAGGGGAGGCACAGGAGGGTCCCTGCCCCGAACGCACCCCTGGGGGACACACACAGCCCCTGCCATCTCTTGCTTCTACTAGGGTAGACCCAACTTTTGGGGGAGCCAGGGACAACCCTGCAGCCGCTGCGGGTCCATGGGACACCCTGGGAGGGAGCACGTGGCGCCCAAAGCCTTGTACCAGGCCCTGGGCGCTGCCGGCACGGCCACGGTAACAGGGAGCTCTGGTGCCAAGAGAAACTGAGAAAGATCTTCCCAAGGAGAGACTTGGATAATTTGGAAGTGACAGAGATTCTCATTTAAAAAAGAAAAAAAGAAAAAAAAAGCAACTGTTCAAAAAGAGCTTCCTGACTTGTTATTCCATTACCCAAATCTGGAAATGTAATCATATTAGTTCAGCTGCATTAACACAACTAAAAAAAAAAAAAAAAAAACACAACAAAAACTGTCTTAAAGATTGAACTGATCTGAGGGGCCAGGGGAAAGGAGAACAAAAGTCAGAGACCTGTGGCACCCACTCCTGCAGCCGGCCCATCACTCCTGCAGGCCTCCGAAGGCAGATCCGCAGAGGATGTGAAATAATCAGGATATGAAATGATTTTTAAGGGTTTTTTTTGCCAGGTAGGCGAGGTAAAGGTCACCGAGAGCCGTGTGAGCACACGCAGCTCAGTAACGAAGCACTGGGCTGGCTGCGGAGCTGAGCTGGGTCCACACGTGCCTCGGAGGAGCAGCAGAATCAGAAACCAGCCCCTGGCCCAGCACGAAGCGGGCTCGGAGGGGCTGCGGACCCGCTGCCGGGGCCCTGGGCGCCCTCAGCTCTTCCCACAGCAGCGAGGCGGCAGCATGTGCTGCCCAAAGCTGCCGGAGAGATGGCGGCCACTGCGAAATGGTGGGAAAAAAGGCTGGGAAAATGAAAATTTGTCCAGATTGGGAAAACGAAGCGAGGAAACACTGAGCCGTGCACCACGCTCCCGCTGCAGAGGCCAAGATGCCTCGGAGCCCACGCAGCCGAGCCCCTTCCTTATGCTTGTTCTTAACTAAAAGTGCCTGTCGGTGCTGATGTCTTCTTTAGGTCAAGCAAGGAGATTGCAAAACCTACGAGGCTGAGGCAGCCGTGCCAGAAGCACTGGCAGCCCTGGTGCAGGCTCATCTCCAGACCTGCCACCGAGAGGTCACTGCTCGGGACAAAACCCTCGCCTCTCCTTCGCTCAGCCGCAGCCTCCGCTCTCGGAAGATGCAGGAGCGAGCGCCCGGCCGGACACATTTGATAAAGGTTTTAGGTGCGAACGGTTTGAACCACAGCACAAGGAGCAATAAAGGCATCTCGCTTTCCTTTTTTTTTTCTTTAAAAAAGAAAAAAAACGAAGACATTTGATAGGGAGGCACATCCATCTTCCCACAGCCTCTCAGGCCATTCATCATTTGGATAAAATCCAGTTTCACATTGAAATTCAGCTGGACTTTCAAATGCAAATACGAGGAGAAGAGCAACATATGGTAGAGGTTAGTACGTATTTTTCCTAATTAAATGGCATACTGCTGTTTTGTATAACAATGTTAACGGGGCATTAACAAGCCTTTGGAGGAGAGACCACCTCACTTTCAAAAAAAATGCCTTAGAAAGCAGAAGGGGCCCAGGACCTCCCCGCTCTCCAAGGAGCGGTCACACGTTCACCACGGCAAGGACAGCTTTTGTCACGTGCCACGAGCCAACTGTCCCCCCTGTGCCACCTGGGGAAAGAAAGGAGGTGACCGGCACCGCCAGCATCCTTCGAGCCTCATCCTGTCCTGGCGGGTCCTGCCGGAGCGTGGCTGGGTCCTGCTCTGGGCCAGGGAGATGATGGGTCGTCCCCTGCAGCCCTGCTGGATGCCACCAAGTCCAGGTGGCACGCAGAGCTGTGACATGGCCCAGGACAGCTCCTGGAGGGGGAAAACCGCACCCAAGCCCCATTCCCAAGGGATGGAGGACGGGCAGAAGATGCTCTAGGAGGAGAGGAACGGCTCCGTGCCGAGCGGTGCCAGCCAAGGCTGGGGCCACCAGGGCCAAGTGCCACCACTGAAGGAGAGGCCACCGCTGGCTGGCAATGGTCTGTGCCCGCAGAGAGGACACGGGGCATGGCACGTGCCTTCTAAGAGGCTTCCTCCTGCATAGGACTGGTCAGGGTTTTGTACAACAGCCCTTTGCCCTGCTTGGTACAAAATCCCACCCCCAAACACGCCCGGGGTTGGTGGAGGCTGCCCTTCCTGCCACCCCCAGCCACTCTGGAACGGGGCCATTCATTTATTTTTGGTCCCTGTCTAACCAGGAAGGCTCCCCTGCTAGAAAAAGCTCGTGCCACATTAACTTCACCTCCCTCTTGCTCCTGACGCAATCTCTGGCTAAATTTAGAGAGAGATGGAGCCTTCGGACACTTTGAGGCGGGGGTGTGCTGCTCAGGGTTAACAGGCAGATGGACAGCAGGTTTTTAGGATTTTTTGCCCCATTCGCCTTGGAGCTGAGCTACCTGGAGAGATAATATAAAAATTCAAAGGAAAAAAGGCGAATGTCTGGGTATTCACCTCCTTTAGGGGTGAGGCAAGGCGATGTGATGCCTGTAAAGACACCCGCCCTCCAGAAGCACGTCATGGGCAGCAAGAGAGGCATCAACAAAACTATCAGGAAAATCCTCACAAGCTGATTCACGAAACCTTCCTCCTTTTCCCCTTCTGATGTTTTTTCACACGTGCTTCCATCCCGTGAGGTCACCCAGGTCAGACAAACCCAGAACCCATTACAAAAACCTCCCCAGCCTACCCCAAACCCGGCCTGCGCTGGGTTTAAAGCCGCACAGAGCCCAGGGGCGCCGTGGGGCTGCGCGGGAGGCTGCAGGGTCCAGTCCCACACCCCCAGGGGTGTCCCCAGGGCACCGTTCCCCCACAAAGGGCACCGCGGGAAGCCCGGCGCTGCCGCAGCTGCCAGCTGCGCCTTTCGGTGCCACGAGAGCGCCGTGCCCCAGCTCGCCTCCGGTGATCTCCAACCCGCCGCGCTCGCGGTCCCCCGTACAATTACGCATTCAGCACCACAATGTATTTCACACCGTATTTCATGCCTCATTTGGCAACAAAATTAATTAAACTTTAAGTCAACACTGAAGGAGTGCAGTACCTTTCTTCCCGCCGTGGCACATATAACTCAATTTGTTTAAGCTAATGCGCTAATCAAGACTTGCAAAATACTTGGGAACCTTCTGGCAGGAGGGCCTCTGAAACCCGCAGCGAGGTGCTCTCCACGCTGGCTCTGCTTGGAGGTCTGGCAGGGCCCAACCATCATTCAACAAGCCCCATTTCCCTAAAATTTAACCTTTCTCCCCAAAAACACCGCTCACAAACATACGCCTGCGTTCAGTCCTTCTGCTCGTGCGGTGCGATGCTGGAGGGTCGGTGCCATCCTCACGCCCCAAACCCGTCTACTCCGGGCATCGGCACGCACCCAGCGGGGTCAGTGGCCTGGGGATGCACCAGGGAAGCCGCAGCCCTCGGATGCTGCCCAGGTCCCTCCTCCTCGCTGCCTGGGGACACGTGGGACAGCCAGCGGTCCTCCTCGGAGGCAGCTGGGAGCCTGCAGGCTGCCACCCCCTCGCCGTGCTCCGGGGATGTCTCAGCTATTTGGAGGCGCTGTGAGAGGGCAGGCTAATCCCAACCCACGCGGCTGGGAATCCGAGAGGCAGATGTGGGCAAACTTTTTGGCATAACTGAGACAGCTGCATCGGCCGGCACCAGCCCACCGCCCCGCTGCACGTCCCGCGACGTGGTGGCTGCCAGGGCACGGGCGGGCGGGCGAACCCCTCTGCTCCGGCACCCGGAGCCGGCAGCACGGGCTGAGCCGAGCGGTGAGGAGCGAGCACCAAGGCAGAAGAGGAACAGCCGCCAGCAGCCTGTGACCCGTGGCTTACCTGCGTCGCGATGCCTGCAGCACGGGGCAGAGGCATCGAGCCCGCCCCGAGAGCACAGCGAGCTTTTCGGGCACGGCTCGGCTCCTGAGGCAGGTTTCCAGCCCGCGGTGAGAGGATCATCCCGCATCAACCCCATCCATCAGGGGTCACCGCGCATCCCAGGAGGGCTTCGCTGGCGTGGGGAGTTCAGCCCATGGCCCTGTCCCAGGCACACAGCCCAAAGCACGTGGGAGACGCGCGCAACCTCAGTGCCGTGACCACGGAGGCAAACACTGCCTGCTTCCCGCTGCAGTGGTAAGATCATCATCACCTTCCCACTTGTGAACATGTCATAAACAGCATCATCAGAGTCTGCTCTTGTATTAGAACAAAGATGTCGCCTTTAACAGTGATTTTGGATGCCAGTGAGCAGAGAAGATGCGTTTACAGCATCCTTCAGCCAAGGTACTGCAGTGCCTGACGAGGTATAAGGCCCTCCCAAGTAACAAAATGGCACCACGCACTACATCTGTCCCCGTAAGACACCCACTTGCTATCTCAAACTCAAAAAAAGGTCAGCTCCAGTCTGAGTGTAAGTGCACGTAACGCCAACAATGGGGATGCAATGGGCAGCGGCTGCTCACACGCGGGACACGTGCTGCAGCAGGCACCCTACCGAGCATGCAGAATTTGAAATTAGCAGCAGCGAGGTCCAGCAGAAACGCCTGCCAGACCTGCTGGGCCCCTTCCAAAGCCATCTCTCCCCTTTGGAAAGGGCACAACAAGCGTGGAAGGCTTCGAGCTGGGATGCTGAGCCAAAAGCGAGCTTTCTGCCTACTCCCACCGGCAGAACGCAATAGGAGCAGAGGCTGGAGGAGCACCCAGCCCTGGCAGGGCTCCCCGGGGATGTCACAGCCAGGCACGGCCAGGTGAGGCACGTGCTGTTTCCCTCCTCAAATGCAGAAGTCCAAACCTCAGCCCTGCAGCAACGCACACGCTCAAGCAGCGCCGCGTGGGCAGGACTAGAGGTGGGCTGGGGCAGAGCCACTGCGTCCCAGCACCAAACCCCCAGCACGCTGCCCCCCACCAGATCATTTTTAATGAGGTCCTGGCCCTCGCCATCAAGCCACCGGCAGCCTAAGCAGTGCAACAACGTTGGGCATCACCTCCTAATAAAAGGAAAGCAGGTGCTTGAGCTCGAAGGCAGAAGGCTCCCTCCTACCCCAGCTTCACGCCAGGTAAGGCACGTGGTACTTTACCTAAGATGTCCTCATCTTGCCACAACCCCTCGAGCAGGCACGCTTTCACCAGGGCTGCGATGCCTCATCTCGGGAAGGAAAAAGCTCTGCCGGCAGGAGATGGCTGCAGCGCTCTAACTCTGCTGGCAACGTTAGAGCTGTGTGCTTAAACAGGGTCTGTGTCAAATTTGCAGTTTCTAAACAAAAGCTGTCGCTTATCTCAGTACAGCTTTGGCTCTCTAGCACCTCCGGCATTCCCCGTGCTCTTTCCTTGTTCAAAATCTCAAATCCAGCCAGGAGGGCTCTTCCCTGGGGTGGGAGATCGGCAGAAATACCCCTCCCCTGCAAACACGCACCCTGCCAGCCCTGAAGTTGCAGGCACACAAAGATAAGGGAGGTTTCTCTGCCGTACCCGCAGCCACCGGCGGGACTCCTGAGCGCTGAGCTGCCCCGAGAGCATCGCTGCTGCCCCAGCACAACGCTCGCCCTCGGTGCTCTCCCCAGGTTCACTCCTCATGCACCCGCTGGAAACCTGCTCCAGCGGGATGCCCCCGCTCCCAGCCTTGCCCACTGCACAGAAAATTCAAGGTGAAAAAAACATATTTGAAGAAAAGCAACAAAAAACAGCTGCACGTCATCCTCGCTGCGATGGCGCAGAAGCAGCTGCCGTGGCTGGGCAGCCCCAGGGGCAGCCCCAGGGGCAGGGACGTGCGCTCCAGGACACGGGGACACGACTGGAGATGGAACTGCGGTGTTACGTGAGGTCGAGGGAGCCAGGCTGCAGATATGCCCCTGCCTTTTGTTCCCCACGTTTGCTATTTCCTGCTCACCCAGCTACAGAAAGCCCCGCTTTCGGGCCCTCCAAACCTTCCTTGTTATTTGTTTCTCAAATCCTATTTTCCGTATCCTTAACGTGACCCACCCCACGGACAAAACACTGAGCAGAAAGCAGGGAGGAGACCAGGAGCTTCCCGAAGGCAGCGAAAGAGAGCAGAGGCGAGAGCCCTTCAAAGCACCCGGCTGCAGCAGGTGGGAGCCGAACTCCGCTGGAAGCCCTGAACGCCCTCCAGGCTGCGGCACAGAGAGCCCGGGGCCGGCCCCGGGGGAGTTCCCCCAGCACCCTCCTCCGCGAGAACGCAGCCCTGGGGCGCGCAGAGAAGCCGGCTGCCTCCTTCCAGGCTTCACAAGCTTGACTCGTCCACAGCAAGAGGTTTTTGTTTTTTTTCTTCCTTCAAAAACGGCCAAAAAGTCGTTTTAACTTCGAAAGACAAAGCCGTGGCAGCAGGCAAGCAAGCAAGCTCGCTGCGCTGACTTTTTGTTGTGGTGGCTCTCCGTTTAGCGACGGTTTCGCAAGCCTGCTGCACGGGCACGCACACGACCGCAACATCACCGAGCAGCCCGCGGGACGCGCCTTAATGGAAAGCGCCAGTTTTAAATATCAAGTCCCATATTGCCTACCTCACGTCTGCCTCCCATCGCATATCAAAATAGCAAGCGAAGCCCATCACTCCCACTCCAGCATAAGCAAAACACGTGGGAACTCGAGGCAGTTAGTAGGAAAACGTGATACATCCTTACTAATAAAAGCTCCTCTTTTCCCCGCTACGGCAAATAGCTGCGAACGCCGTTCTGCCGCCTGAAACTCCACCGCTGACACCACCGCCCGAACCGCGGTGCTCAGCTCCCCACCACCCCCCCAACCCCCCGCTTCTACCCCCCGCCCCCCGCCCCCCCTTCCTCGCCGGGATCCTCCTGACACGCGGCTGCGTGCACACGCAGAATAATTAAATCTTCAAACAGCTAACCCACAGCCCCAATTAACGAGACAACCTCATCTTCCATAGAATTTATTACTCTCAGCGCTGTTGCCACAGGTATCCAAGTTTGAACGGTGTTTAAAGCAGGCTTTCAAAGGGGATACAGACTCACCTACCTCGGGGGAGAATGCATTTGCTTTGTTCACTAGACTATAACTTAAAATTTGTTACATGCACCAGCTTGTAACTCTTTGAAAAACTCCCTGGTTAGCCAGCTTCAAATGTATTTTATGAACTTGCCCCGATCAAAGCAATTCCCTCCACAATGAGCCTCATCTCACAATCTCAGCGGCAAGAAAGCACGGAACAAATTTTGGGGGTGGAAATCACAGCGTGGAGCGGGGGGGACTCTCCCCTCCAAACCCACCCAGGGGACCTCAAGCACGGGAGCTCCCTTCAGCACGGAGCGAGAAGGAAAAGACATTTAACGGTGAATTCGGTTGCTCAGAATGAGAACAATTAAAGCTTTTTTTTTTTTTTTTTAGCAAAGATTTTATTAATTGTGAGCAGGAATCGTGTCGGCAGAAGGCAGCCTGGGCTCCTGTTCCTATAGGACACAACCCCGGCATCGCACACTTTGCTGATGCTTTGGGGAGAGGGCTACAGGCGCTGTACATTCGCTGTGGATGCAAAGCACTGCTGGCGAGCAGCTCCAGGAGATGTACTCTGCTCCAGAGGTATTACCTCCTGCAACCGTTTGCCTCAGTTTCCCTTCCCTGCTCGGCAGAGCCCCGACGCGTTTGCTGCGGCAGCGGCACAGCCGGCACGCGGTGACCCCAAAAACTCAGCAGCCACGAGGTGACAGCCCTGGCGCGGCCCCGCAGCGATGCCACGGCCCGGGAAGAGGCAATGAAACTTCTTCGCCTCCCGCCACTCCTACTGTCTCAGCGCCAATTAAAAATGGTCATTTCCATGTGAAATCCAGTACGCGCGGCTTCCTGCTAGAGGCGCAGTTTAATTAAGCACGCTGGGAGGGAGCTCATTGCTGATCAGATTAGTCATCTACAAACTATGACATGGGGGGGATGGACAGAGGACACGGCTCGAAATGTTTTGCTACTGCAAATAACACCCGGCCAGTTTGGCACGGGGATGACGAAACCACAGCCCTCTAGGAGCAGGACAATGGGCATGTGCTGAGCGCCCCGGCAGCAAACAGCGGGGCTCAGGCTGGAAGCGCTGGTGGCAGCTCCAAGCCCCAGGAAGACCAACTTCCCCGCGGTGACCTACATGTGCTATAAATGCTGCAGACACGGCCCGCATGACGTCAGCTCCGTCCTAGTGGCAATTGTTGGGTTTCGCCTTGCCAAAAAAACGCAAAGCGGAGGTGCTGAATTGTCCGTGCGGCGGGATAGCTAAACCAGTTCCTCCCTGGTGCATTTAAGGACAGAAATGAGGGAAACAGTGGCAGAGCTTAAAATAAAACCAGGAGACAAATATAAAAGCAAAGAGATCTCAAAGCTGGAGGGCTCGCATTAACACTTTGAATTTTCCTGGCTTCGGAGAGCGAACCGGGTCCGCCCTCGCGAGGAGGCCACCCACGCACGCGCCAGCAGCCCAGCCAGGGGCGGCCAAGGCAGTCATTACTTGGGATTTGAAGAGGATTTCAGTTTGGGGCAGTTTTATCACCGCAGTTTTCTAGTAGCACTGTTTCGAATTAGCGCACTACCTTATTTACCAGCCGGACTTTGGAAGCGAGGACCTTACCCTGGCAAATGGGGCATTTTGGCTGGGAGTCAGCAGGGTCCCTGCCCGGCTGCTTCCACTTCCAGCTTCCCCCGGGCAGCAGAGCCTCGGGCTAAAGGCTCCTCTGGAGGGGAAATAGCAAGAGCTCCGCGCTGCCCCAAGGTCTCCCCAAGGAGGGAGATGAAGAGCGGGAGGCCACGAATTCACATTTCCAAGGGTGGGCAGAAGCACAAATCATAAACGCTTCTGGCGCAGAAGGCATCGGTTTATTATCTCGGGGTTATTGCAATAACGAGGTATTGATGTTGCAGTGCGCGCTGCTGAGCCAAGACTTCAGCAAATTGGCACTTGGTTCCTCCTTCCAAGGAGAGGGACGGCAGCAGAGAGGAAACAGCACTGTTTTCGCCAGGGGCACGGGACCCCAACTGAACACAAGCGTTTGAAAAACACGAGGCACACCGAAGATGAAACCCAGGCCTTGCTGTGCGGCAAGAGAATTAAGGAGCTAATCTCCAAGGCCAGATTACCGATGGCTGCAAGGCGCTCTGCTCCCTCAGCAAGTCCAGGTCCCCAAATCCAAAGGCCATCTGCTCTTCACCTCCGACCAAGCAGCGCTGGTGACGAGTCGCCGTCGAGTTTTGAGCTGGCTGCCTGGCTATGCCTTTCAGGATGAACTAGCCTCTTGCTGTCAATTAGTAAATTAAGCCTAACCACCATCCACAAATTATGAAAACCACTATCTAGGACCTTCTGTAGACAGCCTGGATCCTTCTAGCAGATGCACTGCACCCCTGTACACTGCACCCCTGATGGGCATCTTATTGCAGTTATTCACCCAGCAAAAATCCATCTTCAGACAGCCAGAACCAGAAGAAGTCACAAATGTGAAGAGGAATTGAAACGTGTCCCTCTCGCTCTCCAAAGGTGAGGCTAAGGACAACAGGCTGAGGAGCTAACGCTGCTGGTGGAGCAAAAGGTTTCCCCTAAACCAAGCCTCAAGCTGCATTTCAAACCCAGGCTGCCCGCCTGCAGGACAAAAGAGCTGCCCCAGAGCCCCAAAACCAGGACAGCAGCGATTGTGCAACCGCTGTTGTATAATATCAGGCCTCTGTTTTTATGAACTACTCACAGCCAGGCTCAGAAAGCAGCAGCCCAGAGGAAGGGTGGTGTCAACATTACCTTTCACTCACCCGAAAGAAGAGAGAGGGGAAGAAAAAAAATATATAAAAAAAATTTTGCATCGTTTTGGCTGCTGCCCAGCCAGGCAGAGGGGGTCCGGTCACCGCGCTGGCTGCACCAGCACAGCCTTGCTTGCAGCCTCTCCTCGCTGGCCGGCTCTGCAAGCCAGGCAGCCAAGCCAGGCTCCGAGCAGGAAACGAATTAATGGGAGCTTGCTCCAGTGCTATTCTCTCACTAGCGTGTAGCATGTCTTCGGTGGATTATTTTAACAGCAGAAGTCGCAGGCACATTCGTACACAGGAACACTCGCTGGGGAGATCAGCTTCCATCTGGGTTAACCCGAGAGTTTCTGCCCTTGAATTTCCTCCCTTTTCTCCAGCACCCACTCAACAGCTTACCTCCCTGTAAAAATGTTTGCTCAAAAACATCTTGACAAGCAGCTGAACAGTTCCACATTCCCCTGACCCCAAAGAGCAGGAGCAGAGCAGAGCACTCTCCTTGCACGTTGCTTCCACAGGAGCTCCCAAGAGCTGCCCCCTTCTCCGCCACCACGCAGAAATCCCACCCTGCTCCCCGTGGCTGGGCACGGGCACTGCCCTTTCCCCAGACAGCTCGACTCGAGCCGGCGCAGGAAGGTCAAGTTTTAACCATCCCCAAAGCAGCAGCATGTTTCGGCAAGAAGGGCAAATTAAGCGAACTTCCTGCACGCCAGGGGCTGCAGCGAGCCCGGCACAGAGCACAGCTTCCCTGGGCATCAAAAGCCTGGCACGGCACCGCGCCACCCGACTGGCCTGGGAATTCTCCGCTTCAGCCTCAGATGAATCCACACCGTGCTTCCAAAACCAGACATCTAAAAGCTGCGCGCCCTTCAGAGCCTGCTGCTGCAGCCCGAGCAGCAGCCCCGCTCCTCCCGCAGACGCCCTGCTCCCAAACCCCTTTGATGCAGGCAACCTTGTACCCTCGCCAGCGGGGACGTGGCCGCGCGGCTCTGCTCTGTCCCCCAGCAGCCCCAGACCCCGTGCACGGCTCCAGCTGCCCTCGCTGCCCATCTCCCTGCTGCCAGGAGGGTTACGAGGGCACCTTTGGGAGCAGAGAGATCCCACCTGCAGTGGGGGGCTGCTGGGGGGCTGAATGGAGCAGACACCCAAATTGCACCGGAGCCTCCCTTCGAGCCCCAGGAATTCACCACCAAGGAAGTGTCTCCTCAGCGATGTACAGAAAAAGTCTTCCAGGGCACAGCAAACGACCTCCAGCTCCAGCAGCAGCTTCCCAACCAGAGACAGACCGGCAAGAGCAGCTCTGCCTGCCCAGAGACACACGGAGCAACAAGGAGAGCATCCGAGAAACCAGCAGCAGAAAACCACGAGAACAACACACAACACTACCGAAACCGCTCCGGTTGGGTCTCTGGTAGCAAACACACATTTATTGCAAGAGACTTTATGTTGTTAAATTAAAAAAAAAATAAGATGACAATACCTGATCCTCCAAACTGAGTGCTTGCTAGGGTCGTGGGTCTGTTTTTTCCATTAGCCACTGGCAGGGGAAACATCTAGAAAAACAAGGAGATGAGAGGGAAGGGAAGAGAAAAGAGATTTCAGTATGTTAGTTTTGCTGTGCTGCTGCAAAGGGGGGTCGTGGTGGGCAGGCAGGGGGAGGAAGGGGGAAGAGAAGCACTTTACTGATGCAAAAACCTTTCCTCTCCTCGCGTCCCTGCTACATAGATCAGCTGCAGGAGGGACAGGAGAGCAGCGCAGCTGTGCGCTAATATACACACACATTCCTACGTGCATAAACTTCTCCTGTGTACACAGCGTGTCTGGTTCCTTAGGGGCAGTTGAAAGCCATCCAAGAGGCATCGCTGCTGCGGTCAAAACCAACAGTTTCTGCCCCAGCCCGTTCGCCAAGGCCCAGCCAGGAGGGTGTCCCCCGAGCCGTGCCGGACGCCTGACTCCATTCATAAAAAGCTCCCAGGCCAGCACCCGGCAGAGCTCTCACTTCACCCCTCGGCCCCTAGCACGGTCCGGGTCTCACCCCGGGCCCGAGGAAGACGTGGGCTGCCCCCCGGCCACCCGGCAGCCCCCTGCCAGCTCCCAGCCCTGGGGGCTCCAGCAGCGACCGCAGCCCAGGGGCTGGCAGAAGCCAGGCCAAGTTCAACGGTGTTGAATTCCCCACGAGCAACGTTCACGGGTTCTGCAGTCAGTAACGCTGGCGACTCGTGTGCTGAACCGCTGCGGCCGCAGTGTCGCAGCTCATCCTCCGCCAGGGAGCTTCCTCAAAGACACGGCGCAGCTCGTCAGTGAGCCCGGGGAAACGTTTTTAATGGCAGTCGGGAGGGCTTCAGAAGCTGTTATTTAAAAGTTGATGTGCACCTGCGTGCAGCAGCAAACTCATTCTTCTCCACACAAACGGAGCTCCAGCCAATAAAACAACTGGTGGGAAAACGCTCAGTGAATTCACATTTTAATATCCTTTTACTACTCAAGATACTTTCACCACCAAGTCATTTGAATTTTTATTATTTTTAGCTTTGCAACGTCTGAGTAACTCAAAAGTTTAATGCTTTGAAGATTAAACAATGTAATGGCACGAGGGCCTACAGAAACGCAGCGTTTCGTGCCCTGACATAGCTGGTGTCTGGCTGTGGTCAGAAACATTCCTTTGTACAAAACCGTCTGCCCAGCTTTGTTTTCACAAATGCTGGGGAGAAAAAAAAAAAAAAAACACGGTTAAATGTGGTAGAGATGCAAAGCGAGCAGTTAAGAAACCAACTGCCATTCAAAAAAGCACTCAAATTTGGGATCATATATATTTATGAACGCGCACGTTGGAGCGGTACAGGAACACCCGCGTTTAAATCAAGGTGTAAGCAGCCTTTTCGTGCGCGCGTGGACAACCGGGGGCAAGCCCACGGGCACCTGCCTCCCCGCAGCCTCGCCCCGCCGCCAGCACCCCGCTGCCTGGGGGCTCAGCCCCCGCTGGGGGCCCCCCTGCGCCCCCGGGGGCTCGGTCCCGCACCCAGGGGGCCGGCGGCCCCACCGTCGAGCAGGCCTTGTTTCCTCAGGAAGTCGGGCTAGAAAACAAAAACAAACCCTGACGACACCGAAGGCTCGCAGCCTACCTTCCTTTCAGCGCTCTGGTTTGTTTTTGTCAGCGCTGTTTTCTGCAAAGATCCCTGAAATGACTAAAAATGGAATTTGCGCGGCTGACCCGGCCCGGCCCCGCTCACACACCCTCCCGTTGAGGTAGGGAAGACGACCAAGGGGTCCGAGACCCCTTTTCCAGGCAGCGAGAGGCAGTTCTGCCTACGTGAGCACGGGGCGCCGCCGTCCTGAGCGGCGAAACAAAGCCCCAAAAGCTCCCCTGCCCCCTTTTGGCGAGATTTTCTGCCT
Organism: Heteronetta atricapilla; assembly: GCA_011075105.1. Taxonomy (NCBI): domain Eukaryota; kingdom Metazoa; phylum Chordata; class Aves; order Anseriformes; family Anatidae; genus Heteronetta; species Heteronetta atricapilla. Next base: position 4,584,524 of record CM021758.1, read on the forward strand.
CCTACGCTCCGATGCCGAAAACCCCGGGGTTGGAGCTGCAGGTACCAGCGGAGAAAATGAGCAGCCTCGTTCCGTTGTGCTCGGAGGTGTCCCCCCGTGCGGCAATCCCCAGCACGCCCCCGCGGGGATGCCCTCGCCACCGCCGCGAGGTTTCAGACTGATGCAACCCTTCCTGCGCTCCCTCCCGCAGGGATCCGCGACCAAGCGGGGTGCCGCCGCCGCGGGGAGCCCCGGGTCACCCCGCGCCTCGAGGCGGTCTCCGAGAGCCTTTATCGCTCGCCGGCTCCAGGAAGCGTTTCAGTTTTTTTGCTGGTTTTCTTTTTATTATGTTATTTTTTTGCTGCCAAGTTGTTTTTCCACCAGGGAGCGGGCTGGTGCGCGGCCGCATCGAGGAGCTGGGTGCAAGTCATCCGCGAGGCGCTTGCTGGCGTGTGTCACTCACAGGCAAAGTTCACCCACCCACTGCGAATTTCCTTTCTGCTTCGAAACGCAGCTTTAAAAATAAACTTCAAGGGGGGGAAGGATGACACCGGACCGGGGCTGGCACACAGCAGAGGGACCCAGGCGCAGCCTCCGAGGAGCTGTAATTGGGTCATTACTCGTCCTTTGTTGGATTTGAATAACGTAGATTTAAGTGGTTATGTAAAATCCCCCATCTTAAGTCTCTGTATATAGTTTCTCGAGTCATGTCTCCGGCCTCCCTGACAGCTGACAACGATGCCCGTGTGTCCCCGTAGCTCTGACACCCCCACCAAAGGATTTATCCCCCCCAGATTAAAAGATGCAAACCCAGAGCACGGCGAGCTCCGAACACCCGTGTGCTGCTGCCGGGGAATTACAGCTGCGAGACCCCACGCTCTCAGCAGCAAACTTGTAAGCAAGAGAGGGAATTTGCCAGACACAAGTAACAATATCAAGCTGCATTTCATTTATTGGGCACTTCCACCAGTGCATCAGTGTTTTCAAATTAAAAAGCTGTTTTCACTTCCCCCGCTCCTCCACCTTATGAACTCCAGGCTGAACCAACCTCAGGCCTGAACTCAAAACCTGAAATCTATTTTGCAGAGTGGAAAGCATCCAGCTGTTAATTCGGGGAGAAGAGGGAATTGGACTCAATAAACGTTGCCAGCAGGATATTTCATACGTGTTCATTTAAGGCAGACCTTCCTGACTACGGCCCCAAACGTCCACCGCGGCATAAAGCAAACTTCACGACCACTTCGCTCAAAACAAAAGCGAGAGTTTTATCATGGAAATGCAGGCGCTGTGCCTTGGCCAGAGCAGGGCACTCGGCGCTGCTTCAGCAGCATCCAGCACTTCGGGAGCCGCAGGAGCGGAGGCAGAAGGAGCTGCTCAAGCCCTGCTGGCTGCAAACAGGTCGGTGTTCACTCTTATTCCAGCGGCTGGATGGGGAGGGCCAGCAGGCAGCGAGCGCCGTCACTTGCCGAGGAAGCAGCCCTAGGCGGCTGCTCAAGCCTCTGCCCACCCTGCAACTTCTCACCGAGTTAGAAACCTGCCCCGACAACCGGCATCCCCGCAGCATATGGTTAATACTCTGCTAATAATCATGGCTGTTAACAGTATTTCACTTCTGCCAGAGACCCAGGCTGGCACGCAGCCGCCTGCCTCTCTCCGGCTTGGCAGGCGCGCACCGCGGCACGGATGAGCCCCCAGCCCCGTGCCTGGGCAGCCGCCCCCACAGCCCGGCCAGGGACATGGGACGTGCCCGTGCCTTCCCAGGACACGCAAACACCAGCAGCAGGGCACAGATGTGGTCCGGGATGGCTGCAGCGAGCGTCTCGCGATGCACGTGTGGGCAACACCCAAGCACAGCTCGCACCGCACGTGCCCGCTAACCCCAGCCTGGCACAAAGTCACGCACCAAAACGAAGGGCTGCTAAAAAGGTGGAAGGCGGCAACGCGATGCAATAGGCAGGATGCTTTCTCGAAAGCTCTCCTCCGGATTTGCAAGCCTGTTCTGGACTATTGCCAGGGAGCGGTGGTGAAAGAAAGCTTACAAATTACCTGCACTTTGGGGCAATTATAAGAGGCAATTTGTTCCGAGGTAGAGGTAAGCGCTCTGCCGCGCACACCCCAGAGCAGCAATCCGAATACTGCGCTGCACGTTTGGCTCCAGCTCGCTCAGAAGCACGCTGCTTTGGTTTTCACCCTCATTGTCAAATTACACTGGCAGAAAGCTTCGGGTGAGTGCTTCACAGCTCAGCAGCTACCCAACCTATTTGTTTATTAACAAAGGCACAAGTCTTGCTTTCCAGGACTCGAAGCCCCTTTTACAGCCTCTCACACAACCCTTTTACCGACTCCACAAACCATCGCCTGGCCACGCAAACCCACCAGGGCCAGACGTTAAAATCCACCCAAAAGACAGCACAAAGCTGGACCACGGGCTACAGGGGCTGAACATTCCCTAGCAAAAAGGAACTGAAACGCTGATCTGAAGCTAATGCCTCCAGCCTCCCCAAATCTCTCCAGTCTTCCCTCCTTCCACTCTCTTCTAGAGAGGATTATTGGGCTCCACTCCTGCTTATTCCGAAAAAAAAAAAAAGTACATAAATACACTTGAGAGTGAGCTTAGTGGCCAAAAATCCTGCATCCCAACAACACAAGTAGGGAAACCCACAGCGCAGTGTCCCTGACACCCCCGTTTTGCACAAGCCCGCAACGCCAGGGTGCCCAGCTCCCCGCAAGGAAGCTTTCCGCTGCCACTTCCCACCAGGAGGGATGCTAACATCCCTTTATGCAAACTCAGGAGAAGGGTGTGCATGTGCAGAGAGACGAGGGCTTGTGAAACACATCTGGCTCAAATCCAGCCTGCATCGGAGCCCATCGGCCAACTTATCCTGGAGGGAATGCCTTCGATTCACTTGCTGGCAAATGACATTTGCAGGCCCTGATCCTGCAAGCAGCCGCCCCCGGTGCCGCTGCTGAATGCATAAGCCTCAGACGAGTGCAGAACAAATTCTGGTCATTCCCCAGGTTTACATCAGTGTAGGAGAGCTGGAATTGAACCCAAATCCAAGCCTTGGCTGCAGATTAATCTCCAAGGACAGAAATATTCATATACAGAGGGAACAGGTCAGGACCCCTCCAGGGAATACAGCTCTCAGCACACAACTGAGGATGGGTTGTCAATTTTGAAAATACGAGCTGGGGTTTTTTCAAGCTCTGAACGCTGAGTGGGATTTGATTTTTTTCCTCAGAGACCAAGTAAAGCAGGAGCTGGCGCGGCCCCGACCCGGGAGCAGGCTGTGGACTACTGACCGAGGCTCAGCCCCAAACCTGGCTCTGCCTGGTGTACGAGACAGCGAGCCCCGGGACGCCTGCTGAACAGCAGGACCTGGAGGATGAGAGCACAGTAACCACACACTGCTCCCAGCGAACCTGGACGCTGTCCTGTTTTTAAAGGTATGCTTTAACCCAGTCCTACAACTAACGGTAAAACATCCTGCTGCTAATTTAACGGCCCCAGCCTCCCGACAGAAGCCCAGACTAGGAGCACTGGGCTTGTCCTTCTGCGGGAGACTCGATCTTACGTGGGACAGAGGCACCACCACCAAAGCTCCCCAGCAGGGAGCCCAGCAGGGACAGGTAACGCCCCAGCTGTACAAAAAGGTTTACTGCCCACTGTTAAACCTCAGTGCTTGGGTGCAGAAAAGCTGCCAGGCTTCAGCACTTTCCCCGGCCTAGCAGCTACAAGGACAGCCGGCGCCCCCCCCGTTTTGCCACCTTTTTCCCCCTTTACTCTTCTCCTCTCCTCCCTAAGGGGCAAGAAAATCAACTCAGGGGCCAGCCCGCAGCCACAGTGGTGGCGCCCATGGTTATTCCTCCTCGAGGAGCTGTTTTCTCTATCTTTGCAGTACGTTTGCTTATCTTAAAAGCAAGACGCACGCTCCAAGCCCCGTGAGGGTGCAGCACACGACAGAGGAACCAAACAAAGTTATTTTCTTTTGAACACGAGCTCTCCCCTCCGCAAGTCGCCGCCAGCCCCGGCGTGGCAGAGGCTCGACGTGCTCGGTGCGGCACATCACTGACTGCAGACGGCAGCAGAGGCAGCTGTGCCGGGGACTAACCCGCGCTCCGCTGCGGCTACCAGGGACTTCTCTTCCCTCTGAGCTGCGCACATCCTTCGGGGGGAACTCTTAGGTTCTGTTTCTTTGAAAACGAACAGCCCCTAAAGGCAGCTCAAAGGTTTCCAGTAGAGAAGAGCGTGGGGAATGCCAGTGCCTAACTCCTGCAAAAATAATGTGCTGGAGAGCTTGGACAAATTTCAACCCGAGATAGAATAACCTGTGGGAGCAAAAGTTTAATAGTCTGGATCTGGGGAGAGGAAAAAAGCCTGATTAATCAGCTACTGAAGTTACATCTTTGCGTTGCCTTTGTATCCATGGCTTCAAAAACAGTTACCTTGCTCTTCCACCACCAGCACTTAAACAGGCTACGCACAAGCACGTTATGTTTCCCCAGAATTTCCCATCCAAAAAAAAAAAAACAAACCACCAGAACCCCCCACCCCCCACCTCTCCGGACTCCCTGCGAGGAAACAATATACATCGAGGGGAAGGGGGGGGGAGGAGGGGCAGCAGCTTTGCTTTAACTTGAAAATAAACAAGTTGCAGCACATGTGCATGCACACAAACACGGCACATCTGAAACCCATCACAGCCAATTTCCAGGCTCCCATTTCCTCCCCCGTGCAGCTCCGAAGCCCCGGGCCCTTCACCGCCCCCCGGCCGCTCGCTCACCATACTGAAGTCCAGCAGGTCACTGAGCTCTTTGTCTGTCCCAACTGCAGCCATTCTCTGCTGCTGCTGATTCATACTCCCACAGACTCAACAGTGGCAGTCCTAGAGAAAGCAAGGGGGAGGGGAAGGCGATATTTTAATGACTAGAGCAAACTACCCACCCCATTGATGAATATTTAAAAAAGACACAGCGAGAGGAGAGAGAAAGGGGGAAGGAGAAAAAGAAAACCCAGCCGAGAGCTCTGCCCGGGCTGGGCGCACAGGCAGAGCCCTCACATCGCACCCAGGGGCAGGAACAAGCGCGCTATTGACCAGACACACTTGCATGTTAGTTTTTTGCTGCCAATTCCACTAGTTCAGGCCAATTCTGTTCCTGGCGTGCGGCGAATGAAGGGGGGAAAAAAAAAAGTCAACTCATTTATCAAAGGGTTCAGGCAAGTTATCACTCGGGCGCTTGTCTGGCTCGGCTCGCCCCCTCGCCTTCCCCCACGCTCGCTCCCTGCAGGAGGCTCGCTCTTGTCCTTGCCTAGTTTTGTTTAAAAAACGAGAGAAGAAAAAAAAAAAAAAAAAAAAAGCCTGATCTTACGCCTCTTTCCTTGAGGTTGCTGAGCACCTGCAGCTGCTGCTTCGGGCCGAGCGTGGGGATGCCCAGAGCCTGCAAGGGGAGCGGTGAGAACTGCCCCCCGCCTCTCCCAGAAGGGCCTGAAGAAAATTTTAAGACCGCCTTGTTTTTGGAGGGTTCTGCAAAAATAAAGCTCTTCAGGCAACCTGGCAAGATAGGTAAATATTATTCTTCCTAATTTCACTGACTTTTTTTTTTTTGAAAGGGAGATTGGTCTTTCTGGCCAACTCACTATGATAGAAAAACATTTCTTTGGGAGGGAGGAAGAGAGGCCTGGGAGGAGATAAAAGATTCCTTTTTTTTTCCCCTCTTTTTTTTTTTTTTTTAGGAACTCATTCATGGTTATAAAGGGCAGCTGGCCAATAAATTTAACTCATTAATCATAAGGTTAAAAAAAAAAAAAAAGACAACTGCATGCGGTCCAAACTGCCAGGGAGCTGTGCCGGCTCAGCCACCACATTTCAGTAAAGTTTAAAAATACAAAATATACCGAAATCTGCCCAGCGTCTTTTACACCGCTATAAAAAAACAGCCCGGGGAATTTTTATTTTTTGTTTTATTTTTATTTTTTTAAAAAGAGTTTAAGTGTCACCAGTGCATCTGGCCAGTATTTTTAAAGCGCCTTCACCCACCCACAGCCCCGCTCCCAGCCGTGACGGGGGGGGTGCGGGCAGAGAGCCCCCTTCTGGGGGTCCCTTGGGTGCTGGGGGGGGACAGCACCTCGGGACCCCCCCACTTCCACCCCACGAAGCCCCCCGAGGCAACCCGCGCCCCTCGTTATGCTCCGGGACAACTTTAACAACTCACAGAGCAGGGTTCAGCCAGGGCCTTTTTTTAAAAAAAAATAAAAATAATAATATTATTTTCTGTTCTTTTAAAAATAAAAACCTCTGGTTTTAACTTAAAAGTTAAAAGGGCCGCCGGGCCCTGCCCTCCCTCGGGCTCCATCCGCCCGGCGGCAGCACAAAGGCCGGGGACAGGCTGACCCCGCGGGACGGGGGGCCCGGGGGAGGCCCGAGGCCGCTTCCCCGCTCCCCCCGGCCCCCCCCGGCCGGGACAAAGGCTGCCAAGGCCCGGCCCGGCTCCGTGCCCCCCTCCCGGCCGGGCCAGGCCCCTGCAGCCGCCACTCGGCGAGGCCGGGCTCCGGAGGGAGGCCGGGGGGGGGGGGG